>RJWM01022532.1:0-33499 GCA_004363535.1 Dasyprocta punctata | reverse complement strand
TTGAAGTTTTCCCCTAACAAGTATGTAGTGACCTTCTTTATCTCTTTTGATCATTCTCGGTTTGAAGTTTGCATTGTCTGCAAACATAATAGCTACCCCTGCTTTTTTCTGGGTTCCTGTTGCATGGAGTATTGTTTTCCAGCCTTTGATTTTTAGTCTGTGAATTTCCTTTTGAGTGAAATGTGTTTCTTGTACACAGTATATTGTTGGATTTTGTTTCTTAACCCACTCTGCTAGTCGTTTCTTTTTATTGGTGAGTTGAGACCATTTACATTGATATAACTGATACGTACCGGCTCATCCCTGTCATGATATCTTTCTGTTGTTGGTTTTCTACATTTTCTGTTTAATTACTTAACCTGCTTAGTGGTTTCCTTTTGCTGTTGTTCTTAAGATTGTGGCTATCTTTGTCTGTTTCTAGAGTGTCTTTCAGTACTTTTTGTAGTGTTGGTTTGGTGGCCATAAATTTGTTCAGTTGTTCTTTGTCATGAAAGTATCTTATTTCTCCATCAATTTTTAAGGATAGTTTTGCAGGGTACATCAATCTGGGTTGAAAGTTATTTTCTTTCAGGATTTGAAATACTTCACTCCAAGCTCTTCTTAACTTAAAGGTTTGTGTTGAGAAGTCTGCCGTGATTCTGATACGCTTTCCTTCATAAGTGATCTGTTTCTTTTCTCTGATAGCTTTTAGTATTTTGTTCTTGTGCTGTATTTCTGATACCCTTATTATTGTATGTCTGGGTGAGGATTTATTTTGGTTGTGGTTAATTGGGGTTCTGTATGCCTCAGTTACCTGTATTTCAGATTCTCTTCCCATGTTTGGAAAGTTTTCTGCTATTATTTCTGTGAATAGTCTTCACAGGTCATTAGTATTGACCCCGGCTTTTTCATTTATGCCTATTAATCTTATGTTATTTCTCTTGGCATCATCTTGCAGATGTTGAATTGTTGTTTCTTGGTTCCTTACTATTGTTAGGAGATCTTTTCTTTCGTGGCCATGATCTCCCATGCTGTCTTCAAGTTCTGAGATTCTATCTTCAGCTTCATTTAAGCGGTTTTTCAAACTTTCCATGGAGTTTTTCATTTTCTGCATTTCCCTTTGCATCTGTTTCATGCATTCTGTTTGTGTCTTTCATTGTTCATTCAAGGTTTCGATCATTTTCTTAAGTTCTTCTATTTTTTTATCTTGCTCTTCTTTAGATACACACATTTCTTTAATAATGATTCGCATTTCACTTTTTAGCTGAGAGAGTATTTCTGATTTGAATTTCTCTATAGCTTCATCAAGCTGTTTCTTTATTGCATTTTCTATCATTTCAGAAAGTCCCTTTGTGTGATTCCCACTGTCTTCCATTTCAGTGTCTCTTGGGTTTGTTCTTTGTGGGCTGGGGGACTGAGACTGCCTCTTGGTCTTTCGTTTTGTCATTTTCTTCTAGAACCTATGTGGCTCTATGTCCTGCAGGGCTGGCCAGGTGTTCCCCTGAGGGTTGCGCTGATTCTTGGGTTGCGCTGAATTACGGGACCCAGTAGAGCTGGGTCCTGCGTGCAGTAAGGGAGGTTGGCCTCCCGGGGCATGCGGGTGGAGCCTCCGCTTTAACTGGGTGGGGGCCAAGGCCTCCCAGTCCCAGGGAGCTAGGCAGAGTACCCTGGAGTGACGCCACCCGGACCCTGAGTCTGTCTCTCCCCTGGGATTTTAAAAACACTAGTATTAGCTGAGTGTGGCAGCACACACCTTGAATCCCAGTTCTTGGGAGGCTGAGGCAGAAGGATTCTAAGTCCAACACCAGCCTGGGCTATATAGTGAGGTATGGGTCTCAATAACAACAGTGACAATGACAAAAACAGTATTAAATGATTTCCATTTAATATTAGTTTATTCAAGGCCATTGATAATCTCAAAAAGTAGTGGGACATTTTCTAAAACATTTGTTAGAGGGGGTGGGGGAACTCTCTGATAAAAACACAGAATTAACGCAAAGTAAACATAGGTAAAATGCTAGGATACTCATTAAAATCCAAAAGTTGGCTTTTAATAATTGCATTACCTGGTGAAATGGCAAGTGGCTGTAGTAGACAGAAAAATGCCCATTCAATGATGTCCGCAACTATCCAGATGTGATTAAGAACCTGCCAGTGGGGAGAGGATTCTGGATTGTCCAAGTTTACTGTCCACAGTAATCACAAAGATCCCCTAAGGGGAGAGTCGGATGATAGAGAATAACCTATGACAGTGGAAGAATGTCAGACAGCTTGGACATTGCAGCTGGAAGGAAGGAGCCACAGTTCAGGGAATTCAGCCTTGAGAAACTGCAAAGGGGAAGGGATGGGTTCTCCCTGCCTCCAGAAGGATGTCATCCTGGCCACACCCAATAAAACCTGTGTTGGGGTTCTGACCTCCAGGAGATAATAAATTTGTGTTCCTGTTAGCCAGAGTTTGTGGTAACTTGTTAGAGCAGCCATATGAACCTACTTCAGTGAGAAGAGATCTCACTAAGTATGCAAAGGTGGAATGTCAGCCTGACAGTGATGCACACCTGTGATCTTTGCACTAGGAGGCTGATGCAGGAGGATTACAAGCTCAAGCCCCACCTGGGCAACTTAGCTAGACTCTGTCTCAAAACAAAAAGGGTTGAGGATATAGCTCATGTGAAGGACCTGGGTTCAATCAGTAGTATTGGGGAAAAGAAGATGAAACTTCATAACTAGGCAAGCTAGTCTGACCTTTCCTCTCCCCTCGGGTCCATCCTCCCACCATGGTTCAATTCTCCTTCCAACTCTCCTAATGCCCTTCACTGAAACTAATCTCTTCTTTGAAGTGCAAATACAGATACAAATCCCTGGATATTTTATGGCTGCTTCTTGACTATGTCCCTCTCCTCCAACTAAAAAGCTTTTTGAGCCACCCATGGTGGTGCACACCTGTAATCCCAGCATGCAGGAAGCTCAGGCAAGAGAAACTTTGTGAGTTCAAGGCCAGCTTGGGCTACATAGTTCAAGGCCAGCCTAAACTACAAGGCAAAACCCCATCTCAAAACAACAACAGAGTCATTTTTAAGTAAAATACTGAAACATCCATATAAATGTACTCTTGGATTTTTAATTTCTATTGAAAAGATAACATCTGAGTCTATTACAAATCTGTTTTTATGAAGTATTGCTATATAAAGAATAACTCAAACTAGGCATTGGGTCAATGCCTATAATCCTAGCATTCAGGAGGTCGAAGTAGGACGACTGCTGTGAGTTCAAGGTCAGTCTGAACTATATTGTGCAACTGCTTTCTTCCTGGGTTTTCATTAAAAAGCAAAGTTATTAAAGAGTAAAATTCAGGCAGGAGGCAAAGTGAAACCCAGCCTGGGCTACTTAGTGATTTAACAAGACCACGTCTTACAATAAGAGCCACGAAACGGACTGGGAGCCAGCTTTGGCACACCCCTGTAATGGCAGCACGCCAGGAGGCTGAAGGAAGGGGATGGCAAATTTGAGCCCAGTCGGGCAACACAGCAACTTAGTCAGACGCGGCCTCAAAACAAAAAGTAAAAAAACAGCCGGCTGTGGTGGTGCACTCCTGTAATCCCAGCAGTTGGGAGGCTGAGGCAGGAGGATCACTGCGAGTTCGAGATCAGCCTGGGTTACAAAGTGAGCCCAAGACCAGCCTGAATTGCATAGTGAGACCCTGTCCCAAAAAGACAAAAAAAAAAAAAAAGTACAAAAATGGGGATGTAGCACAGTGTAAAGGCTCCAGTTCAATCCCAGCACCAGGGAAAGAAAAAAAAATAGTAAAAGTCTACTTAATGTGTGATTCTTTATACAAAGAACACAAAAAAGACATTAGCGCTGGATGTGGTAGCGCATGCCTGTAATCTGAGCACTCACTAGGCTGAGGCAGGAGGATCACCGTGAGTTCAAAGAAAGCCTGAGTTACATAGTGAGACCCTGTGTCAAAAAAACAAAAAAATAAATAAAATTTAAGTTACATCATGTACAGCAACAAATTCACTATAATGAATGTAATCATTATGTATACCTAAAATGTAGCAAAAAACTTAATTTAAAAAAAAGTATTAGCCAGGCACACTCATAATCCCAGCACTTGGGAGGCTGAGGCAGGAGGATCACTGCAAGTTCAAGACCAGCCTGGGCTACAAAGTGCGTCCAAGGCCAGTTTGCACTGCATAGTGAGACCCTGTTTCATAAAGACCAAAAAAAATTTTTTAAAAAAATTTTTAACCTGTTTGATGAAAAAACTCTAAAGAAAGCACAGAAAAAAAGTCATTTAGGTATTGTTTCAGAATGTAAAATTAAGAAAAAAAAAACAAGGCAGAAGGAAACAATAGATTAAAAAAGAGAGATGCTAAAATGTTATAAATATGAGAAGACAGTTTTTGCAAAGAAAGTTTAAGAAATATTTTAGATGAAAAAGGATTTTAAAATGTGTGCAATTAAAGTTCTTTGGATAGCACCTAAGAAAAAAATCTTTATTGAAAATATTTTTCTCATTTCATAAAATAATGGGTCAGGGATGGTATAGCTCAGTGATAAAGTGTGTGTTCAGTGTATTCAAAGCTCTGGGTTGACTCTCCAGCACCAAAAATAAACAAAAAAACTTACAGGCAGTAAGAAAGATAAATGATAAGACTTCTGATGATGCTTGACAATGCTTGGTGTACTAAAATGTATCATGATTCTCTAAAATTTTTTTCCTGGTACTGGGGATTGAATCTAGGGCTACTTCTTCAGGTCCCCTTCCATTTTGGGGGAGGGGGTTCTTTTTGAGGCATGATCGCGCTACGCAGTTCAGGATGGCTTTGGTCTCACTTTGTAGCCCAGGCTGATCTTGATCTTGCAAGGATTATCCTGCCTCAGCCTCCCAAGTGCTGGAATTACAAGCATGGACCACCGTACCCAGCTTCCCCCTCCTTTCTGAGGCAGGGTCTCACCAACATAAATTGCTCAGGCTGGGCTCAAGCTCGTGATCTACCTGCCTCACCCTCCCAGAGTGCTAGGATTACAGGCACACAGTTCTCTTCAATTTCTATGGGCTTAAAATATAAAATGATACCTGTTATGCAACTCAAAAATAGGTAAAAGGCATTGAAGTAGAGCTGGTTTTCTGTAACACCATCACTTCAGTGATTCAGGAGATTGTCACAGGATGATGGATTCCTTCACACACCATGGACTTACCCCGAGACTGATGCACAGGCTGACATAACAGTGAGAAAATGTGAGGAACTGGGATGATTTGGAAAGGAATTTCAAGCAAAGGGAAAAATCAACACGTGTTCAGCTAGAAATAAGTTATTTTATTTTAAAACATATACAGATTAATAAATATTATTGGAAAACTTAATAAATAGCCTTTTGTATTTACATAAGGCAATTACATCATGCCATGACTACTTCTATAAAGCAAAATATAAGCAAGTCTTAGCCACTGAGAAGTGTGTGCATGTGCTAATCAGAAGTTCCTTTGATGCACTGACATGAAAAACTGTATGCAACCAATATCAACGCTTGACATTTTTTTATCTAGCCTTCTCCCTGTCTTCATGATCATATTCCATTTCACAAGGAAATAATAGCTATCATTTAAAAAGGTAAAAACACTCAGGAATACTACTGAAAAATACTGCTAAATTTTGTAAAATGCAAAACCACCAAATGGGAGTGGGGAACAAGTTATTATAGTCTAACAAATGAAAGAAATACTCTAAATTTCTCAGCATGACCCTTTGGCACGAGTGGCCAAGGAGCTCCTGACATTCACCTGATGTCAGAGGTCATCGTCTAGGTCAAGCTGCTTTGAAGGAGGAAGTTCAGCATTATTCATTACAATCACGGGGGACAGAATTAGTCACTAATCTGCAGAATTCAGACCACAACGAGATGGCGAAAGGAGCTGTCACACCATCAGGATGTGATCGTGGTTCAGTGCGTTTCTAATGTCCCGATTTAATTTCTGTATTTTACAACGGAATATACAAAACGCTTTTAAAAACAAACATGGGGAAATTAAAGCTTCAAGGAGTCACAAAATCTCGACAACCAGTGCTTCCTCTACGTGCTTCGTGCTCAAGGCCTTGGGCTCTTCGGCACTGTGCAGGGCGGGCTTCACGGCCAGCGCAAGCGGGGTCCGCCATGCGCTCCCTCCCGAGCGGCACTGAGCGTGGCGCCCCCGTCCAGGCCACCGAGCACCGCTCAAGCGCTAACCAGCATGGAAATGGTGCGTTTGGAGAGCGTCCCACCCCTCTAGAGGTAGAAAAAACGAGGCACAGAAAGGTTAAGCAACTCACCCATATTTGCACAATTCAGGGAAAAATAGAGAAAAGAAAGAAATCCTCCTTAGTTCTAGGCCTTAGGCGCTGCTTTTTTATCACTTTGGGTACATCTGAAATACATGTTTATTTACATGATCACTGCTCTACTGAATATCAAGTCTTTTATTAGACAATATATTTTGATGTAACAAAGGCTACATTTTCTTAAAATATAATTATTTGTTACATTTAATAGCATATGAGAAATGTATATGAAAATAAACAAGTAGTGGCATTGGGCCAAGTTCTCACTCCTGTTCCTGTAATTCTTAATCTTTTCAAGTACACAGGGGAGGTAAAGAATCTGGCCAGATGTGAAAAGTCACCTATGATCAAAGGACAGACCCTTAAAACTCATCACCAGTATCAACTGTGAAATGGAAATAAGAAATACAAAAAATTGAGGTATTTTATGTGATAAACTGCCTTGCGATGTGACTGGTGTGCCAATTGGTCTTTTCTCTTGCCAACACAAGTTAACAAAATCCAGATATGATTATGAGTAGAACATACAAACCACGAACAAGGACATATCCTTGGAAGTAAGGTCAACAGTGAACTGATACATTTTGGGTCCCTGAGAAAGAAGAACGCCAAGCTTCCCTCCATCCCTGCTTGACGGGTGCGCGGCCTCCTTGGTGCGGGACACGCTGGAGACAGCTGCTCCCCCAAGGAGCTCATCCATCAGTCAAAGAGCTCTCCTCTGCCTGGTGGCCGGCTGGGGCACAGGAAGCTGACACAGGCTCCAGGGGTGTCAGAGGAGCTGTGGGTTCTGCAGGCCACTCGAGAATCCTCTCCATTCTTCCAGATGAGTGGAGCAGTTGGAAAGAGAGGTACCATCTCCTGACAAGTCAGCAGCAGGGCTGGGGCTGTAGCTCAGTGGTACAAGCACACTGGCTTAGCGTGGGTACGGACCTGCATTTGAGCTCCAGCACCGCAAAACAAAACAAATAAGCAATGCCAGAGGAAATCTTGGTTTAGAGCTAAGGGTGTAGCTCGATGGCGGAATGCTTGCCCAGCACCCACCGGGCCTGGCCTCAGGCGCAGGCAGGGCAGCAACCCCTGCTCAGGGACGCCCGGCTCAGGGACTGAGCATCCTTCCATCCCCAGAGACGCTGCATCTCAACACTTTACAGACGGACTTCTACCAAGAGCTGAGCTGTCCAGAAAAAAGGAAGAGGAACAGTGACTGCACACTTGAACAGTGTTTCCTTTTTTTTTTTTTTTTTTGGTACCGGGGATCAAACTCACAACCTTGTGCCTGCCAGGCAGGTGTTTAAGCCACTGAGCTAAATCCCCAGCCCCAGTGTTCCCTTCTGTCAGAGAACAGAGACAAAACCCAGAAAGAAGAACAGCAACACCTCACTATAGGACCAACTGCTGGAAATAAAACCGAGTGAACAAACTGGCTTAATAAGTAGTATTGAAAGAATATTTCTTATTGCTGAGCACAAAGCAGTGAACCACATTGCATTAACATCCAAATAGGAAAAACACTGCAATGACAGCTGAGTAATGAGCAAGGCCACCAGAAAACCAGACTGCTCCCCAGGGGCCCCAGCATGGGCAACACTGTCCTCCTTTGCAGCGCCTCCAAAATAGGAAGTGGGCATGCAGACAGGAAATGCTTGGGTGCGATCCTGGGCTGGGTTAGGTGAGAATCCTTAATTGGTCCTACACTTGATCAATAAGCAGAATGGGAAACAATCTTTCCAAATGCAAAGAGTTAGATGAAAAAAACAAGACAGCACTTAAGTAGGAGACAAGAAAAATGACCTCTTCAAGTATCTATCAAGAGTAATTCTGCACCAGGCATGGTGGTGCATGCCTGTATCCCAAACACTTGGGAGAGAGGCTGAAGCAGGAGAATCACCATGAGTTTGAGGCCAGCCTGGGCTACATAATGAAGTTCAAGGCTAGGCTAGACTATATAGTGAGACCCTGTGTCAAAAACAAAAAACAAACAAAAAAAAAAAAAAAAAAAAAAAAAAAAAAAAAAAAAAAAAAACACACACACAAAAGCAAACAAAACAAAAAAATCCAAGAGTAATTTTGCAGAGTTTGATTTAAAAAAAAAACCTTAGATTTTAATAAGACTTCAAAACAAGTATACTTTCAAACAGTCTTTTCACTTCATTGTTTTCATGCTGGGTAAGGTGGGTTGCTTCCCTTTGATACTGGGGATTAAATCTAGAGTCTGCACTAAGCTACATCCCCAGCCCTTTTTTAATTTTTTAAATTTTGAGACAGGGTCTTGCTAAATCACCAAGTTGCCCAGGTCAGGCTTGAATTTACAATCCTCCCACCTCAGTTTCAACAGTGCTAGCATTACAGGCATGCATCACCATGCCCAGTTTTTCCTTAGTTTTCCTTAGTTTTATAATACTTTGGGATAAAACCCAAACTATTATATAATGAAAATGTTTTGCATGAATTTACTTTTGACAAGACCAATCAGAGACTCATCTCCAAATGGCCTCCCTTGAAGCTCTCACTTCAGGGTTTTTTTTTCTTTGTATTTTCAAATGAATTGTAGGAAAATGAATTTGTAAAGTAAATCATATTAAATTTGAATATATATCCTCTGTGTTAAACTTGAAAATCAGATCATCAGACAGTTCAGCTACTCACAGGGCACTGTCGCACACTGGAAAACAATAGAAACTTTGTTCCACTAGGGCAAAAGCTGTGCACCCTACGACGGCACCTGCTGGACGGACAGAAACCTGAGAGAAGCGGACTGTTCCAGGACAGACACCTTGAAGAGAAGGAATGTGAACACTGGAATTCTGCTACACTCTTAAAAAAAAGCCACAGGGAAGATCATCCAGAAACTGTCACCTCTGAATAGCTAGGTGTAACTGTGGATTCAACTATAATAAGGTATTCTAATAGATACATTTAAACTTGCTTTGCGTGTAGGTGATAGCAAAATAAACATAATTTCTACATTACGAACTTTCTTCTTATACTTGTATAGCTACACATGTTCTTTCTCAAGCTCCTTACCCAAGGAACTATTTTTATGCCTACAAGTGTGCTGATCCTGCTACATAACGCTTTCACTTATATTCAGAGTTCAGTAAATTAAGGCCTGCATTCCTAAGAATGCTGATTAGAAAAAAAAAACCTTCAAGAGCTGATAAAAACAGAAATAATCATTCTGAGCACTTACTCAATAATATAACTTTTTTTTTCTTTTTTTTTGGTACCAGGGATTGAACTCAGGACCTCATGCTTACCAGGCAGACCCTTATGCCACTGAGCTAAATCCCCAGCCCTTATAACACTTTTTTAAAACTTTAAATAATTTTGGTGCTGCTTTTCAAAAATCACTAACTGAGATTATCATATGTATTTTTAATTCCTGCAAGTATTTTTTGGCTTTATGTTAAACCAGTTTTTTTTTTTTTAATTTATCCTCTTTGTTCAATACTTTAGGAAACTATTCCTTGGGTCTTTATTCTAGAAATGTTGTTTTTACGTAGAAAAGCACATTTTTTCCCTTAGTGAGGAACTTTAATTATTACTAAACTTCATGTTCCACCTACTCTGCTCCACTCAGCCCCATCCTGAATGTGGCGCACCTCGCCGTCAGAGGGAACACCGCTCGCGAGGTACAAAACACTGCTGTGTTTATCTGCATCACTTCGTGCTTTGCGCCCGTTTAATACATATGGAAGATTACTACAGACAGAAGAATGACCTTTTGGATTCAAAACCTACCACAATTGTTGGCTCTTTTATATTTAGGCAGCCTTTCATTTCGTTTTGTCTTGTCTTTGTGTACGCTCAAGAAGTTTACGAGACTGGGTGAAGAGCTCTCAAATGACATCTCAAGCAATGAGACGGCTAGTTAGTTATTCCCATCTTTGACAAATACTCCTCTGAAAACTATGTGTGTTGCAATCTGTAGACTTTGTCTCAAGCTTATCTGTGGCCTTTACTTTGTTCCTGTATTAAACAACACTCAATATATGTGCTATTGAACAGTTATTCCCTCACGTAATAACTTATCAAGTTAGTTTATTTCTTCCGACTAGTCACAAATGTTTGCTGAAAAAACCATGTAAATATATTTGATACTGGATCCCAGTTACACAGGTTGAATGAAAATAAAATACCTCATGCTAATTAGTTGTCTTTAATTAGACAATAACTACATGCTGAACAGGTCCATTTGCTCTAATGTATGTTTGGTTTTGACTATCTCCCAATGATTATACTATTATTTCTAACTGATTTACATATTTGTAATCTGAACATTGAAATATAAATGTATAACCAACGAAATGCCATTATTCTAATCTAAGAGAACATACACATAGTAGTTGTCAAATTAAGTGAATAATTCAAGTGATAAAGGCACTGAAATTGATTTGAACTATTGAAGTCATCCTGCCAGTGAAATACCGTATCACATTCACTAACTCTTCTCTACTTGCTATTAAGATGTCTTGGGGTGAGTGCAGAAGACGGTCAATTTGTTAGAGGATTAAAAAGAATTCAATATATGCCTCTTATTTGAATGAGGTTCTGAGTATTATACATGCTTAATGCAAACTAACACAACTACAGTCACGTTTACTATACAGAGCTGGATTTCAAGACAATTTCTCCTGTTTTCAAAGTAATCTAAGAACATTTGCTCTCCCACAAAGACTAGCCAGAAAGAGCCCACCTTTCTTTTCTGATTAGGTCATGTTAAAATATTTTAAAAGGAAAGAGTAGTCATGAAAGCTTCCAGATCGATGAAAATGAAAATGACATTCATCTCATGAGAGAGATGACGCCCAGGCAACCAGTGGGTGGTCTGGGCTGCTTAGGGCTGGGTCCGGTCCAGCGTCGAGCCAGGCTCCTTGTGTCCACTAGGCCACCCGTGAGCACACAGGTAACTCTCACCCAGGGATTGAGGGTCTCTGCTACTTCACATCCAGTCAAGACCAGAAACCACCTCCAAGGCCTGTTCCTCCGGCCCCCAACCCCTGGCCGCATCCTAGTCTGTTTTCATGTTGGATTTGTTCATTTCCCCAAGGTTGAAATTGAACTCTTTGAACACTTGTATGAGGACGATCCCCACAGAGACAGTCGTGAATCCACAGGCCATGCCCAGGAAATCCACCAGGCCCACATTGCTCCACTCGCGGAAGAGGATGGCTGATGCCAGCAGGACCAGTGTGGTGAACACCACGTAGTAGATGGCCCCGAACACAGACGAGTCGAAGCATTCCAGGGCCTTGTTGATGTACCTGAACTGGACGATGATGCTGCAGCCGAGCACGGCCAGGAGCACCAGGCACAGGCACAGGGCTCTCTGGCTGGACGGGTTGTTGTGCAAGATGTCTTGGGCCGCCAGCCCGATGCCCTTGGTGGAAGGCACGGTGAAACTCCCCAGCAAGGAGCAGATGCTGATATAGACCATGATGTTGGTGGGCCCGTGGGCTGGTGCAATCCAGAAGATGAGCAGCAGTAACATGAGGAGCACGATGCACAGGTAGCCCACAAACACTGCAAGACAGATGGCACATGGTGACCCAGCTTGTCCCCCACTGGCCACCATCCAGGAGGGCAGTGCCTAAGGCAGTGAGGGTGCTCTGGAGGGCAGGCAGGCATCGGAGGGCTCTGGCTTGAATCTACTGGATCCACCAATTCTGTTCTACAAAAATTAATTCCGCTGCCTTATTCAGCATTATAACATTCAGAGGCTGGGGATATAGCTCAGAGGGAAAATACCCACCAAGGCCCTGGGCGGGTGTTACCCAGCTGAAAACTGCTGCAGCCACAGAAAAACAAGACTCAGGACTTTCCCACCAACACCTAGAATCAGCGCTGCTTACGCCCTTTACCATCAGGGTCTCACTACAATTCTGCCCTCCCGCGCAGCCTTCTACCAAGTACACCATCATGATCAACCAGGCCACACCTACGACTACCCACTATCCCTCCAATGTGATGACAGCACGCCTCCATGGGCCCAGCCACCCCCAGAGGACAATTTCAGGATGGCTTCAAGACACTGTGAACACCTCCATTGGAGGAACAGAGTCCCCTTCCCTATGGCCCCCAATAAAAATGTGAAATGCCCCCAAAATTTGCTAACTCCTAAATGTTGATATGGTCCTCTCTAGGTACCATTTGTATACTAAAAATACTAGAAGTCAACATAAATTTTATTTATCTATTGTTTAAAATAAGTTATTCATAAGATGAATTGGTTTGTTTTGCTTTGTTTTGTTTATTTTGGAGATGGCATCTTGCTATGTTGCCCAGGCCAATCAACCCTAAGGCTTACGTGATGCTTCTGCCTCAGCTTTTTTTTTTTTTTTTCCAAAGGTCTAGTTATATACCTCAGGCTAGTTTTGAACCCATGATCCTCCTGCCTCAGCCTCAAGTGGTGGGATTACAGGCCTGTACTGCTGCACCTGGCTACAAGATGAGTTTTCTTACTTTCTAGAGCCAACCCCACAGACCCTTACTGAATGGCTGCGATGAGAGGATAGTGCTGCGTGGAGGATAGGGGCTAAGAACGGGAATCTTAAACTGTGTAACAAGGGTTTCTATACCTGTTGTAATGGTGGAGGCAGCATGACATGGGCCGGGGCATTGCAGAGAGCCTCACGAACCACCAATTATCTGTTCTTATGACTTCTGCCTGTCTCCTTGGTCTTATAGGTGAAAAATCTGGTTACAGTAATCAGAGCCTAGAACCTATTTTATGTACAAAAAGTACTTTGTATGGATTTCCTATACATTGAATTTTTAAGAAATGCAACTTTCATGTAAACTGTGGGAAAATTACTCTTTGTTCAACAGGAACTTCGAGTCATCCTCCATCTCAGGATTCTACTGCTGACAGCGAGGTCCCCCGTCTGACCCAACCATGTGGCACCTCCAAACAGTCCACATTCACAGCTGTCAGACCCTGGCTCCAGGTGTGGGGTGGGGCTGCTGGTCTCCGTCCGCCTTCTCCTGTTGTTGAGCCCGACCATTTATAAGGTAGCACCCAGCTACTTTTCCTTTACAACTCCAGTATTCTATCCATTGCTCTGGAATTACGTACACGAAGAGGGTGCACTTTGATGAAACTGTTTTTGCTGTGTAGTCCACTTGTGGCCATCCTTTTTCCTCAGCCTCCCAGGGGCTGGCGTTACAGGAATCTGCCACCACACCCAGACCATTTTGATGAACTTCACCCCCAGATCATCAAAAGGGTACTGGACCTCCCATGGCTAGGTACTGCCTGGACACAGAGCCAGCAGGTGTGGACACGTAAATCAATAGTGGATATGCAAATAGCAAGCAGGCCACAGAGCCTGGGCCTTCAGAGGTGAGGAAAAGGAACTGCGGAGCCCCACTCTAGGTGGACTCGGGAAGGCTGCAAGGAAGGAAAATGAAAGGGCCATTTCCTGGGAGGCTCAGCTACAACCTGGGCAAGGGGCGAGCACAACGGTAATCGCAGCACTTGGGAGGCTGAGGCAGGAGGACAGCTGCAAGTTAAAGTCCAGTCTGAACTACCTAGCAGGACTGTCTAACAAAGATAAATAGCAACCAACACTGGGGAAGGGGCAATGGGGAGCAGAGACTGGATGCAAACACAACATACTGTGGGGTTCAGGGATGAGGACAGCAGATAATCAGAAGCAGCCTATACGTTCCCGAGCAGACACAGCATGACGAAGAGGAGCAGGGTATGAATGTGGAGCACCTGGAGTCTCCCATGGGAAGGGACTGCATGTCAGAGGGGTCCCAGGTGTCGAGATGGGTAGATGTGAGGGGCTAGAGTGCGGGGGGCACAGAAAGGGTAGCGCCCGAGGCAGTGGCCGATTAGGTAGACAGCGGGCAGGCGAGGGCACACAGCCGCTGTGGGCATCTGGACACCGACTCCACGTGTGTGAGGACTGGGCAGCAAAGGAAGAAAATCCACCCTGAGAAATCTGCTCAGTGTCTTACATGTTAGAGCAGGCGGTCAGGTGCCCCTCAGTTCTGGGACACTCTACACCTTTCTCAAGCATTTCCTCATTATCATTTCCCTTTCAGAAACATTTTACACTTTCCTCCTCCTCATGAAGTGTTAGTATCACTGAAGTGCTCACATATTTACATACTGTATCTAAATCTGTTTCATACATCCATAAGGACTGGGGATATAGCTCAGTGGTAGACACTTGGCTGACATGCACAAGGCCCTGGGTTCAATTCCTACCACTGCCAAAAAAGAGAACAGATAAAAGTAGCCTCTTGATCTGTCTTATGGAAATTACTTAAAATTAATTCTTGAGCCCACTCACATCCGATCCTCTGATTTTTTCTACTGTCTCTGTACTCATCTAGCTACAATTATCAATACATTTTGGCTTTTAGGAGTAAATTAGGATCACAGTGCTCAGTGTTAGAGATAAAATATCACAGGGAGATGGGTCATCTGGGCTGATCTCACTATGGATTCCTGTTTAAGTCTTACGGGTGCGGCGGTTCAGTGCTCCGTTCGTCACTGTGGGCTACAGAAGGCTGCTCCCCGGAGTCTGTGGCCGGGAGACGTCTGCATGAAGGCGACCTCGTGCAGGCCTCCGGGCAAAGCTGCTAGGAACCGGCACAGGGTGACTGGCCAGGCATAACTTACAGGAAATCTGTACTTTAAAGTGGGTGCAATGAGGTATTGTTTTTTATCACACTTGTCAAAAAGAGAAGTTATTATATGTCAAATACACACAAACACAAACCCTTGTCTCCACTCTAAGTTTCCCACCAGCAAGTGGGCCTGGGGAGGGCGGAGCAGAGCCTGCGGGCACCTCGCCAGCAGGTCCGCAGGAAGAACGGCGCGGAGGGCAAGGGCTGGGCCATCCAGGGCTGAGTGCTGTCGCGGCGAGAACCCCAGGGAAAGGGGCACGGCAGAAAACACTGGTGCAGAGCAGGGACCGGAGGAGCCGGGCAGAGCACAGCCCCAAACCCCAGGCAGTCTCCGTGAAGGAGAAAGTATCCCAGGCACCAGGAGCTGCGGGCTCTAGAAGGAGCCACCGCACCCAAAGCCATGAAGGAAGCCCCTGCGGGCGGGAGGGCTCTTCCTGCTGTCTGGGGCTCCCAGGTGGCGGGGGCACCTTCTGGGTGGTGGTCAGTCTGCACACGCGCACACGGAGTGGCGGCCAGACAGAGGCTGCCTCAGCACAGCTGGGGCTGGCTTGCGCACACAGCTGCCCAATGACAGAAGGTGGCCCTGTGGTGACAGATGACAGTGGACACAGGGCTGGCTTGCAGTGTAGGCAAACCTCAGGCTGGACAGTGGCTCGTGAAGCCTGGACTTCCGGGCAGCTCGCCGGCAGCGTGCTCGCATGGAGTTACCTGGGTTGGTGAGCTTCTCTTCCAGCTCAGCCTGCGTCGTCACACTCTCAGACTTTGGGGAGTGGATGATCAGCACAACAGAACCTGCGCAGCTTAGCAGGCACCCCAATTTGCCCAAGATGTTGAGCTTCTCCTTCAGGAGATAAGAGGCTAAAATGGACCTTCAATTAAATAAAAGAAATCAGTATAGTTTAAACCAAACTACCTTCCCTGTTTCTATTCAATGCACATACTTTATCTAGAAAACGCACATTTTCCTCATAGCCACATTCTCTTTATCATTCGTTGCTTGTTTTGGTTTTGCTGTTTCTGGTGCTGGAGATTGAACCCAGGACTTTGTACGTGTTAAACACGCATTGTACTGCTGAGCTGAACTCACCCATAACCCATCGTTTAGCTTTCAAAAATACAAAAAAGAAACAGTAATATTTCCTATTAGTTTCCTGAAGCTGTTATTTCAACACAAATTGGCTTTTTGTGCATAGCCACTATAAAGTTAAAGGCATCTTAATTCCCACCACTCAGTAGATACAAAAATATAAGAGTACAAAAGAAGATTTACAAATGACCAAAAATAAAAGTATTGCTTCCATTCTTATAAAACTAAACAATAAGCTGGGCGTGGTGGCGCACGCCTTTAATCCCAGCACTCGGGAGGCTGAGGTAGGAGGAGCGTTGTGAGTTCCAGGCCAGCTTGGGCTACAACGCTAGCATAAAGCCGGCCTGAGCTACATAGTGCGACCTTGCCTCAAAAAAAGTAGGGCTGGGAGTTTGGTTCAGTGAATTAAGTGCCTGTCTGGTAGGCGCAAAGTTATAAGTTCGATCCCCGGTGCCGCAAAAAACAAAACAAAGCAAAAAAACAAAACAAAACTAAACTAAACTAAACAATAAAAAAAGAAAAAATGTCAAATGAGAAAGTAGGGCACAAAACTTGTTAAAAGAGTTACAAGTAAGACAGCTCTTTGACTGAATTTAAAAAAAAACACTCAAGTTAAAATAAACTCATGGTGGCACACGCCTGGAATCCTACATTTAGGTGGCTGAGGCGAGAGGATCACCACAAGTTTGAAGCCAGCCTGGGCTGCACAGTGAGTTCAACTACACAGCAAGAACCTGTCTCAAAAAACAAACAAACAAACAATAAATAAATAAATAAATTTGCACAGAAAATGCCTAAGCTGAAGATGGAGGGAGGGAAAGGAGGGGAAAGGAAGGGGGACAAAAAAAAAACAAGGATGTGTTGTATACATGTAACAGCTCCTCCTGAGGAATGTGATCATTATGTACTGCAAACACATGCTAATAAAAATTAAAACTTTTTAAATGCCCAAACTGAAAAAAAAAACTTTAGTAATACTAATTACAGTACAATAGAAAAGAGTATAAATGATAATTTTTATCTAGTACTAGAAACTTTTAAAATGTCTATTGCTCTATAAAAGTCTAAATTTATGAAACACCTACAATTCTCAAGCCCATAGAGTGCCTTCTCTCTTATTTTTCTATGCAATATCAGTAGACATTCTCAACTGGAAATCCTAGGCTTTTAATAAGTCAGAGACTGGCCACTCTTGTATTACTAAGGTCTTTACCAGTGGTGGTGAACCTATGGGACATGTGTTATTTATTTTTCTTTTAAGACAAAAGATGTTAACGTATGAGTTGTTTGTTTCTAAACAAAAACCTCAGCATTCAGGTTTAGTTGCAGTACTTGCACTTTGCAATAAATAACTGGGTTTCGGGTTACAGTTCGGGCACTTGGTCTCTAAAAGGTTTGCTGATACTAAAGACACACCAGGCTGAGAAACCTATTGTATTATTTCCTAGAATCCTCATTTTAAAGACACAAAACTGAGTCTCAGAAAAGATCATCTTAAAAAAAAAAAAAGATCAGTATTCAACATAAAGCCATAAAGCTAGTGGAAGGGCAAAGGAAATTTTCCTTCTGGCCAGTGGACAGATTAACAGGAGAAAAATATAACACACATTCATTTAACATCTGTTATATTTTGGATCCTAAATGTCCCCAAAGGCTGTATGCACAAGGCTCAGCTGCCAGCCTATGGTGCTACTGTGAGTTGGTGGAAAACTGGGGGTTACGGGGTACTGGAGGGAAGTGGGGTCACCAGGGGTTGGTCCCTTGAAGGGGTGCTGGGACCAGAGGCCTTTATATCACTCTGGTTCCTGGTCACCATGAGGTGCACAGCCTCCTCCGCCTCACTTTCAAGATGACATGTTACCTCAGTAGAGGCCCCAGCCAACCATGGACTGCACTTCCTGCAACTGTGAGCCTACACAAACTCTTCCTCAGTGTCAACTGTGTGTCTCAGGAATTGGTCACAGGAACGAAAAGCTGACATACAAACATGGATGAGCACAAAGCCACATGAATGTGAAACTCACAGAAAGGCAGGGTGCTTGAAGGGGAACGTCTTCTTCACAGGTGGCTGCAGGCGATGTAAGAGGTAGTAAATGAGTTCCTGAATAAATGAGTGCTATCAAAGAGCAGACAACGTGGGAGAGGCAACAGAACACGGCAGGAAGGGAAGGGACAGAACTCCACTGCGAGCAGAAGTTGTCCGCAGGTGGCATCTCCAGTAATCTCTGACCTGCAGCGGTGGTGAAGTCTGACATGTCAAACGGACGGGCCCTGGGGTCCACCCAGGGGTCTGTGGTGCACACCTGTGGGTGTGTCTGGGTGAGCCATGGAGATGCGACTCTTACACACCTGGTCCCTCTCCCCTCCTCTCTGGCATCCTCTGACTTCCGGCCACCAGGAACTGAATGGCTGTGTCCCATCACGTCCTGCTGCCATGACGTTTCTGCCTGGGAGATGGCAGACTGTGGGCTGCGGCCTAATCCTCTCCTCCTTTAAACTCTGGGTATCAGATACTGTGTCTTGCAACAGGAAAGCTGACTAATACGGCCACCCTTCGGAGAACAGAGGAAAAGCGTTTCTGGCCACAGGAGTGACTTCCAGGCTCCTTCCTCCACAGGTGATTCTTTCCTACTTATTTGATGAACTACCTCAGTAAAGGGTTTAAGACGACTAGATTTCTTTTGGAAGAAATAGCCTCAGTCATAGAGGTGAACGTCTGAGAAAGCGTCTCCCTGTAGCTTTGGGAAAGAAAGAGGGTAAAAGGTGCCTGACCGAGTGACCATATGGCAGAAGGGCGGCAGGCAGGGGCTGGGGTGCTGGTGAGAGAGCTCTTAGGACTGGGCCTGTTTCTGCAGCTCAGCAGGTCAAAGCACCACACTTACGCACCATTTTCTGAACCCCAACACTAACAAGAAGTGAAACGTGATGGTACCCAGCCATGAAGCCAAAGCTCCCATCCTGTCCCCCACACTGCCCTGTATCCCTGTCCCTATTCTGCTGTGTCCTGAGGAGAACCCCAAAGTGCAACGGGAGAAATAAGCAAAAGCATTGAACCAAAGCAGTATGAGAAAACACAGCTGGACACTCAATAAAGGGCCAGGAGTGAGCCTTGACCACGAGGCCGAACCGTCTCTTCTTCCACAGTAAGACACCAGAGCACAGCTCCCCTTTTAAAAACTGAGAGTCACACACGTATAAATGCTGTATTGCTTCATTAGTGAGAAACTGAAAGAAAAAACATATGCATATGTGCACGTACATGTATATAAAAATAAGAGCTAAGATAGTTGTACTACTGATTTCTCCGAGTTCACTGAAGAGAAAGATTTGTGCTGGTATTGTTTGGACAATTAAATCCAGATGTCTTGTGCTTTGGGTGAAAGATTTGGGGATGACAATGCACAATGTATGTACCACTGTTGCCCCAACTGATGTGTTTTGAAATTCTGTTGTAGTTTTTTTTCTTTTCTTCTTTTTATTTTTTATTTTATTTATTATTGGTACCAGGAATCAAACTCATGACCTCACGCTTGCCAGGCAGGTGCTTACACCACTGAACTACACCCTTGGCCCCTTTCTTTTTTATTTTTATCCTTCAAATAAAATGGATTTGGAAGCAGGGCATGGCGGCACACACCTTTAACCCCAGCACCCAGGAGGCTGAGGCAGAAGGATTGTTTTGAGTTCGAGAGTAGCCTGGGCTACAAAGTGAGTTCAAGGCCAGCCTCAACTGCATAGTGAGACCCTATCTCAAAAAATAGGGCCAGGGATTTAGCTCAGTGGCATAAGCGCCTGCCTGGCAGGTGTGAAGTTGTGAGTTCAATCCCCAGTACCAAAAAATAAAATAAAATAAAATTAAAATAAAATAAATAAAATAAAATAGTTGTTCTTTTATTGATGAATTATGAATTTTTATATATTCTAAATATAAGTCCCTTATATATAATTTGACGTTTTTTCATCCATTTTTTTCACTTTTTTTTTTTTTCTTTGACACAGGGTCTCGTTATGTAGTGGAGTCTGGCCTTGAACTCACTATGTAGCTGAGGCTGGTCTTGAACTCCTGGCAATTCTCCTGCCTCAGCCTCCTGAGTGCTTGGATTACAGGCATGCACTACCACACCCAGCTTTTTTCACTTGCTTCACGGCATCCTGTGAAGCACTAAGGGTTTTGATTTTAATAATACGCCACTGATTTTAATAACATACTGTTATGGTTTATACATTGTGTCAACTTGAGAAGTCTAGAAGCTTAATTAAGTAAGGCAGCAGCTCTACATCCTGGGGTGTACAGCATAAGCAGTTACCTGATCATTGTCTCAATTTGATAAGTTCAGAAGTTTAACTAAGAGACTCAGCAGGGATTCAGGGTTCTTACTTTTGTAAATATCCTCATCCTGTGCAAAGGAAGGCAAGGAGGTTTGTGAAGCTACACCCGCCCTGGAGGGAGGGGGTGTCCTGTGTACAATATAAGGGAGAAAAAAAGGCTTGCTCTTGCCCCTTTTACTCTGGCTGCTTTTGCTTGGCTGCTGCATTGAAGTGTTGCCCCAGTGCCATGCCACCTTGCCTTGGAGCCAGCTGATTGTGAACTGAAACCTTCAAAAACTGTAAGATAAATAAACCTTTCCTTCCCTAATTTTGGGTGTCAGGTGTTTTGTCTCGCCAATGAGGGAAAAGTAACCAAGACACATACAACTTATTTTCTTGTGCTTTTGTGCTGTAGGTGCGATACCTGATACTTACCCCAAGGACTAATCATAGTGACTTACATATACTGTTTTCTCCTAAGAGTTTTATAGTTTTAGTCTTACACTTGGGTCTTTGATACATTTTTAAATTCCTTTTTGTAAAATGACGTGGAAGACAACTTTCTTCATTCGCATGTGGGACTGTTGGCTCAGTAACATTTGCTGAAAACTCTTCTTTTCCCCAAGAACTAACTCAGCACCTCTGGCAAAAATGAATGGACTGGCCGGGGACTTAGCTCAGCAGCACAAGTGCCTGCCTGGCAAGCACAAGGGCATGAGTTCAATCCCCAGTACGAAAAAAAAAAATCAATGGACTGTAAACTTGAGTGTATCTCTGGAATCTCAATTCTCTCCTTTCATGAGAATGTCTTCTTTTTTCTTTTCTTTTTTGAGACAGGGCTATGTAGCCAGGCCAGCCTCGAACTCGTGATGATCCTCCTTCCTCAGCCTCCTGAGAGCTGAGATTGCAGGCATGTGGAACCATGCCAGCCAGAAGTCTACTTTTTCTTAACTATTTCTATCTCCTAACGTACTACAGGTCTATTCCGTATGCAGCATACTGTCGGACCTCGCTTCTTGATCCATTCTGCCAGTCTGCGTCTTTTGATTGGTAAACTGAGACCACTAACATTGATGGTTATAACTGATGTGTACTGATGTATCCTTCTCACGTTATTTTCCTGTTGTAGGCTCCCGGTTTTTTCCCCCACCCTCTGTTTAACTCTTTGTCTTGCCTGGTTGATTTGTTCTTTTGGGGTTCACGGAGTTGTAGTCCTTGTTACCTCGTTCTAGAAAGCCCTTCAAAACATTCTGGAGTGCTGATTTGGTGGTCGTAAGTCTCCTCATACGTTCTTTGTCATTAAGTATCTTATTTCTTCATCAGTTTTGAAAGCTTTACAAGGCACATCCATCTGGGTTGGAGGCTGTTCTCCTTTAGAACTCGAAATACTTCACTCTAAGCTCTCCTTGAGAGTTTGCGTTGCGAGGTTAGCTGTGATTCTGATGGGCTTTCCTTTGTAGGAGGTTTGTTTCTTTTCCCTAACAGCTTTTAAGATTCTAGTCTTGTGTTAAATTTCTGGAATCTTGACTGATATGCCTGGCTGTATATATATATATATTTTTTTATCATGGCTAACTGGAGTTCTATATGCCTCACTTCTCTGTATTTTCAAATTCTTTTTCTCTATCAGAGAAGTTCTCTGCCATGATATCTGTGAACAGTTTTTTAAATATGTAATTTGTGCTATCTTCTGCTTTTTCATTGACTTCAATCAACTTATGTGATTCCTCGTCTCAGCTAGCAGCTGCTGGATTGATTTCTCATGGTCCCTTGCTAGTCTGCAGAAATCTTTCTTTTCCTGGTCGCTAACTGCAAGCCTGTCTTCCATAGCTGAGATCCTCTCCTCACACTGGCTTAATCTTCCGTGAATACTTTCAATGGTGTTTTTATCCTCCTGGATATCTGCCTGAATCTGCTTTATGGATTCCATTTCTTTCCTAAGTTTCTATAATTTTCTTAAGCTCGTCTATTTGTTGTCTATCTGCTCTACAGTCACTTAGCATGGTCTTTATTGTGGACACCATCTCTGCAGTTATCTGAGAAATTATCTCCGATCTGATTTTTCTCCAGAGCCTCATTCAGTTGCTTTGTGGTTACCACTTTGGAAAGGCCAAGCAGGAGGCTTTCAGATTGTCCCACCTCATTGTCCCCTAGGTTTGCTTTTGGTGAACTGGATTTCTGGGGTTATATCTTCTTTAAGTGTCTTCTCATTTTCTTTTCCTTTTTTAGTTTAATTCCTGGGGTGATGCTTGTAAGTTGCCTACGTGGGTTGCTTTACTGCTAGTATTTAGGACCGTTAGGTAATAACTATTTTTCTGAGATACCTTGCAGGTGTAGCTGGTTTTTGGATTTCAAATCTGCTGGAAGATCTGACCCCTTAAACTTGTTGGAGATGAGAAGTTGCTGCTTGTTTGGCTTAGTCCCTGGTTCTTTGGCACTGTGCCACAGTATTTTGTGTGACTCTTAGCCAATCTCAGCCATGGAATACCAGGAAGAACAAACTGTTTAAACAATTATGTCAGTTTTGGCTAGAGTGGTACCAATAGCATCAAACACAGCCTAAAAAATGAAAAACTGAGCTAAACATTAATTGGTTACTTTTAACTGTATGAACTAGATTTGTGGTTACATAAAATCTAAGACAAACCAGAAAATTATACGCAGTATACAAGTCCTTAGTATGTCAATTTTGCCCTCAGGGATTAAAATTTAAAAGGTGTTAGGGAGAAAACAGAGAAGTGGAAGAGGAAGAGATTAGAAGTAAAGTTGGAGGACAACAGGAATCACACTGACTTTGGGAAACTGGTACAGAAGACTGGAGGGGAAGAAAGAAGAAAGAGAAAAAGAACAGAATAGAACCACAACCACAAAGAGGCTAGAAATCACATTCATACTCATATAAAAACAAAATCAACAACAGAGGGAAAAAAAAAAGGCAAAAAACAAAAATAAAACCACCACCACCACAACAAAACGAGAAAGAAAAAAAGAAGTCCACTTCCAGGTTTGTCTCTGCTGTCAGTGGTAAGACAACGTGTGGAGACAGTCTTGAACCATGCCCATCTATCCCAGCTAGCCAGCAGTAGCTTTTTGGCAGGGTAGCAGGTAACGTCAGCAAGCTTACACTCTCTAGACAAGACCAGACTCATCTGACCAGCAGCTGTCCGGGCACCTTCCGCAGGCCCGAGTCCCGCTGGGGGCCACCAGATGGAGCTGGCAGCTGCCCTGAGTTCTGAGTGCAGTGGGCCCCTCTCCTAGATGGCTCCCAGCCAGCTGCTCTCTTGCACGGGAGGACCGAGTCCTCCACACTCACCGCCAGCCAGTGCGGTCCTTCGCGCCCGCTGCTCCCCTCCACTGCCGCGTCTCTGTTGAGGCCTCTGGGGTCACTGGCCGTCACCGTGCATCCAGAGGTCTGAACTCCTCTTGAGCAGTGAGTCCCATTCTCAGGGAGAAGGAGCCACCAGCTACCTCCTTCTTCCTCACTGAAGTTTGACTTTCACTCTCTCCGTGGGCTTCAATTTGCGCTTCTGACCCTTCCTGGGTCCAGGGGACCCACTCCCCTCCTTCTTGTCTTCCTTTATCCCAGCATCTGGACGGCGACTCTCTGAGAGGCTCTTTTTCTTTGCTGCATACCACTCCACCATCTTGATGTTCCTCCTACAGTTCTATTCTCTTTCTTTCTTGAAAGTTTCTCTAATTTGTGTTTTTCTAGGAATGTACCTATTTCTTGTAGTTATCTAATCTGTTGGCATATATTTGTTTATATTTTCTTATGATTTTCACTTCCATGTGGTTGGTAGTAGCATTCTCTACTTTATTTCTGACGTTAGTAATTTTAGTCTTGTCTTAATCCATTTGCTGTTGCCTTAAGTGAACGTCCCTGACACGGTCATTTCTAAGGGACAGAGGCTCACGGGGCTCACGTCCTGGAGGCCGGGAGGCCTGAGAGCAGGGCGCTTGCATCTGCTTGCACGGGGCAGGGTCTGCGCTGCATCGCTGTGCGGTGCAGGACCTCACACAGAAACCAGTCAGTGCCCGCTCGGGGGACTCTCCTCTTCTGAGAAGGCCACCAGGCTCACGGGAGGCCGCTCTCCCGAGCTCGCCCGGCCCCACCTACTCCCCCAGGCTGGACTTCAAGTACCATCCACACACAAATTTGAAGATTACTACTTTGGAACAGAATTGGTTTGTCGGTTGCTTTTTAGAGACAGGGTCTCCTTGTGTCATTTAGCCTCACCTTGAACTCACTACATAGCCTAGGCTAGCCTCAAATTCCGTGATCGTCCTGCCACAGCCTGTCACCTGCTGGGATTACAGGGGTGCGCCACCATGCCCACGGTAACAGTTTTGTGGGAGAAACATTGCAACTCTTTGCTCTTTTTTGCTTTATTATTACAGCTAAAGGTTTATCAGTTTTTGCCAATCTTTTCAAAGGAAATTTAATTACACTGACTTTTCTCTATTGCTTTTCTCTTTATTATTATAAAGATTATACTCAAATCTTTTTTTCCTTTTTTGGTACTGGGAATCAAACTCACAACCTTGCACATGCCAAGCAGGTGCTGTACCACTAAGTTATATCTCAGGCCCACAAATCTTTATTTTTTTCCTTTTGTTTGGTTTGCCTTCTTTTTCCAGAATCTCAGAATGGAATGTTAGATGGTTGACTTGAGATTTTTTTCCTCTTTAAAACGGAGGCATTTAAACCAGGCGTGGTGGCGCACACCTGTAATCCCAACACTCAGGAGGTTGAGGCAGGAGAAGCGTTGTGAGTTCCACGCCAGCTTGGGCTACAACGCAAGCACAAGGCTGGCCTGAGCTACATAGTGCGACCTGCCCCAAAAAATCTAGGGCTGGGAGTTTGGTTCAGTGGTATAAGTGCCTGTCTGGCAGGTGCGAGGTTATGAGTTCGATCCCCGGTGCAGCAAAATAAATAAATAAATAAATAAAAATGGAGGCATTTATACATGCAAGTTTCCCTCTGGCTAATGCTTCAGTTGAGTCCTCTGAGTTTTTTTTTTTGCGGCACTGGGGATTGAACTCACAACCTCGCGCCTGCCAGGGCAGGCGTTTAAGGCACTGAGCCAAACACCCCGCCCTGGTTTTTTTTGAGGCAGGGTCGCACTATGTAGCTCAGGCCGGCCTTGCACTCGCGTTGTAGCCCAAGCCGGCCTGGAACTCACAACGCTCCGCCTACCTCAGCCTCCCAAGTGCTGGGATTAAAGGCGTGCGCCACCACGCCCGGCTTCCTCTGAGTTTTAGTACTCAGAAAACTGTTTCAACACTTTTGCTAATCTTAAAATATTTTATTTCCCCAAGGATTTTTTTTAAACTCACTTGTCATTTACTATTGAGCTGTTAAATTTCCACAAATTTGTGCATTTCACAAATTTCACTTATTCTTGTTTTCCAATTTCATTTCACTGTGGTGACAGGAAGTACTCTGTGGACTTTAGTCTTTTCCCCTGATTATTTTTTATAGTTTAGCACATGCTCTACCCTGGACGATGTCTCACACGCATCTGGAAGGAATGTGCATTCTGCTGTTGTTGGGTGGAATGTTCTACAGATAACTGCTTAGTTTCAGTCAAGTCCTCTTCCCTTTCCCTTTCCTTCTTTCTTTCTCTCTCTCTCTCTCTTTCTTTCCTTCTTTCGGACAGAGTTTTGCTATGTATTCCAGGCTGGCCTTGAACTCAGCATGGAGCCCAGGTTGGCATGAACTTTGAAGCAATCCTCCTGCCTCAGTCTCCCAAGTGCTGGGATCATAGGAGTGTGCCACCATGCTTGGCTCTTATTTTCTTTTTGACCTTTTGCCTAGTTTTTCTGTCCATTTTTGAAAGCAGATTATTGTAGTCTCTACTGTTGTTGAATTCTTTATTTCTTTTATTCCGTCAGGCTTTGCTGCATATATTCTGGAGTTCTGTCTTTAGGTGCCAATTTGCTTTTAATCGCTGTATCTTAGCTGGGTGTTGTGGTATGCTTGTAGAACCCATGTTATAGATTGTATCTGGATTTCCCCCTAAAGCCGTATACATTCAAAGGTGGGCTTTGGGGAGGTGATTGGATCATGTGATCCTGATACTCACAGTGGATTAATCCACTGATGGAGTTACGGCTGAAGGTGACGCTGGGAGGCAAAGCCTGGGTGGAGGGGTGAGCCCCTGGGGTGTGGCCTGGAAGGGTCTATCTCCCTCCCCCTCCCTTGATCCCCTCTTTCCTGCTTTGCAGTCCATGAGCTTTTTCTCCTCTGCAATGCCCCTCTGCCATAGCACCCTGCTTTAGAGTCAGCCCACTAAGAACTGAAACCTCTAAAAACTGCCAAAATAAACCTCTCCTGCTTAGAGTTGTGGGTATTAGGTGTTGTGTCTTAGCGACAAGAATGTAACTAAGACATCAAGCACTTGGGAAGGCTGAGACAAGAGGATCACAAGTTTGTCCTAGCTGGGAATCTTAGTCTCAAAACTAAAACAAAAAAATAAAAAGAGCTAGAAATGCAACTCAGTGACAGCATGCCTGTAGGTTCAATCTCCATACTAAAAAAGAAAAATAAAATTACTGTATCTTCCAGATGGAGTGACTATTTTGTTATTATTTCAAAATGTCCATCCTGGACCAAGCGTGGTAGTATTTGTCTGTAGTCCTAGCGTTTTAGGAGGCTGTGGCAGGAGGACTGCAAATTCAATCCCAGCCTGGGCAATTTAGCGAGACCCTGACTCAAAATAAAAAAGGGGTAAAGATGCAGCTGATTGCAAAGGCCCTGGATTTAGTTCCCAGCACTGTAAAAAGGAAAAGCCCTTCCTTATCTCTATGCTGTCTCACTGTAGTCCGCTTTTCTGGCAGCCTCACCAACTTTCCAGTGGTCATTGCTCGCATTATTTCCTTTGTTCCTTCTTTCTGTGACAAGCTATTTGTATTGTTAAATCTAAAGTATGTTTGCTGTAAACAGCACATTGTTGGACCATGTTTTTTGTATTTTATCCAGTCTGTCAATCTCTGCCTTTTGATTGGACTGTCTAATTTACCGATATTCAGGTTTTACTTGACATAGTTATATTTATTTATTTTTTATTTATTTATTTTTTTCCTGGTACCAGGGATCGAATTCATAGCCTTGCACCCACCAGGCAGGCACTTAAGCCATTGAGCCTAACTCCCAGCCCTATTTTTTTTGAGGTAGAGTCGCACTATGTAGATCAGGCTGGCCTTGCTCATGTTGTAGCCCAAGTCAACCTCGAACTCACGACACTCCACCTACCTCAGCCTGGGATTAAAGGTGTGCGCCACCATGCCCGGCTTGACATAGTTAGATTATATCTACTATTTTGTTTTTTATTTTTTAAATCGTTTGCCTTCTTTTTTTGTGCTTGTATTATTTCCTTTGCAATAAACGAATTATTTTCAGTGTAACATTCTAAATTTTTAGTAGTATTTTCATTTTAATTTTTCTAGTGGTTTCTCTAGAAAACACCTTTCAGATTGATACAACCTAACCCCAATAAGAAATAATAATGCCACCCCTAAAAAGTTCTATTTTCTCTTCCTTTTTTCTGAGGGTAAGTTCATATACATAAAACAAATGCAATAGTATATTTTATGTACTTGTCTATTAAAGAAGCTAAGAACAAGTATATATTTATAGGATCTGCTGTATTTACTTACATACTTACCAGCTACTCTTCTATGGAAAAAAAACAAAATTTCATAACAAAATAATAGTAGAATAACAATAGTTAATATGTTGTATATTATTAGCTTTAAAGTAGTAACTCAGAGTACAAGATATGGGGATAAAAATGTCTCCACAAACTTTCCTTTTCAATGAACTAAGAGACGCTAGTAGTATAATACGTATTTTTTCCTTTTCCTTTCCTTCCTTTTTTCCTTTCCCTCATCCTAGTTCCTTTTTCCTTTTGAAGAATTTCTTCTCATTTCACAGTATCTATTGTACATTTTAGTCCTTACTCTTTCAGTTCCTCATACCAAGGAGACAATACGATGTTTGCATATGTGAGTCTGATTTATTTCACTTGAGTATGGTCTCAAATTGTATCATTTACCTACAAAAGTCTCAAGTTTACCCTTCTTTATGGCTGAGTAGTACCCCATTGTATAAAGGACCACATCTCTTTTATCTATTCCTTGGTTAATGGGCATTTGGATTGTTTCCAAGATTTGGCTAACATAGGTGCACCAACATCACTGTTGTATGATGTCTTTAATTCTTCTGGGAAGATACTCAGAAGGGGAATAGCTCGGTCGAATGAGACCTTTAACCCTAGCTTTCTGAGGAATCTCCACACTGATTTCCACAGTGGTTGCACCAGTCTACACTCCCACCAACAGTGGAGAAAGGCTCCTTTTTGCCCACAGCCCCTCCAGCATTTGTTATTGGCTGGTTTCTTGAAGACAGCCATTCTTCCTGGAGATGAAATCTCAGTGTTGTTTTAATTTGCATCTCTTGAAGGACCAGTGATACTGAACATTTTTTCATGTATTTATCTGCCATTTGTATTTCATCTGGGAAGTACATATTCATCTCCGATGCCCATTTTTGGATTGGGTCTTTGAATCTGGGGGGGGGGGTGTCTGATTTTTTTTCAGTTCTTTATGTGTCCCAGATACAAGTCCTCTGTCTGAGGGACAATTAGCTAAAACTTTTTCCCACTCTGTGGGTTGTCATTTTGCTCTGTTGGTGATTTCTTTTGATATACAAAAACTTTTAATAAGATGAAACCCCAGTTGTTGATTCTTTGAAGTGTTTCCCATGCAGTCTGGGTGGTTTTGTTTTGCTGTTTTTTGAGGCAGGGTTGCACTATGTAATCTAGGCTGACCTTGAACTTGCTTATGTAGCCCAGGCTGGCTTCCAGTTCACAAGGCTCTTCCTCCCTCAGCCTCCCAATGCTGGGATTACAGGGATGGCCACCACACCAGGCTCCTGGTTACTCTTTTAACATTTTTATTTTTTTCCAAATATCTGCTAAATACGGAAGTATTTATTTAATTGATTACCATACAGTTTACTGAAAACGAGGTTGAATATTAGTGGTATAAATGTGTTCCTGTGTGAACTGTCTGTTCTCGTCCCTCACCATTTCGCCTGTTGAGATTTTCACGTTAGTCTAAAGAGTTTAAGGGGTCTCTCCATATCTCTTACAGTTTGGATCTAACATGATCCCTAAAGTCCCACCTGTTTAGAGATGGGGCTGGGAAAGGTGACCGGGCTGCGGGTGAGGGCAGGGCTGCATGTGCTGTCAGGAGGCCTGGGGGCGGGAGGCCCCTGGGGAGGACCCGGGAAGGGTGTCCCGGCCTCAGCGCTCTTCTCCTGCTTCCTGGCAGCCACAGGCTGACAGCTGTCCACCACGCTGCGTCTGCCTTGCAGCGGCCGGCCGAGGGCAAAGCGTCCAAGTCCGTGAGCCAAGCTGACCCCGCCCTCCACCGTACTGTGGGAGGCAGGCTCTTCCCCGCTGCTGTGGATGCTGCCTCACTAGTCTGGCTTCCATCACTATCAGACTTGAGTAAAATGTTTATCCCATCCTACTTATTTCTTGTTGAAAATTAAATTTGCAATTTTTATTGCTTCCAACTTTAGAAACTAATTCTTCAAAGTCTGAAAAAGGTTCTATTTTCTCAAGATGTGACAATAAAAGTACTTTTCTTTTTTTTTTTTCCGGCACTGGGGATCGAACTCACAACTTCACACCTGCCAGACAGGCGCTTAAGCCACTGAGCCAAACTCCCAGTCCTGGTTTTCTGAGCCAGGGTCGCACTGTGTAGCTCAGACCAGCCTTGCTCACGTTGTTGCTCAAGCCGGCCTCAAATTCCCAATGCTCCTCCCACCTCAGCCTCCTGAGTGCTGGGATTAAAGGCGTGTGCCACCACGCCAGCTAGGATTTTTCTTATATACATGGTCTATGCTGAACACTTTTTTCTCCTTTTAAGCAGTGTAGAATGACCTTCTGCGTGACTTACTCCGGGTCGCGTTAGAGATGCAGGTCTGTTCAGGGACAATCAGGTGCGTGACGTGGAGCCCTGTGCCTCAGCCAACGCACGGTGTGTGGTGTGGCCCTTGTGACACGCCAGCCTCTGCACTGCTGCCGAGGGTCAACATTCGGAGCCGCCTGTGAAGTGTCACAGAGACCACATGCTGGACGCAGTCCAGCAAACTGCTGGCCGCTGCGCTGGTCTCTGTTTCCACACTGAAGAGTCACTGCGTACCCTAACTGAGGGTCAGTCAATGTTTGATGTTGCCATGATTAGAATTTAAACTGACATTCATAACAAAATGCTTGCCAGCTTTTCCAACACTGACTATTAAAGAAAAAAACTGGGGCTATAGGTGGGTGTATGGCCCTGGGTTTGAACCCTGCATCAGAAAAAAGAAAGAAAAAGAGGAAAGCAGCGGGAAAGAGAGGGGCAGGGAGGGGAACAGAGGAAAGACCAAGAAACTGGGGTCCTTAGGTGAAGGCAGGCTTTTGACCCAAAGTACCATGTCCCATGGTGCCGTGGGTGAACAGCACCTCCTGCGACTCCAGAGCAGTAGACTGCTGGTGAAATGACTCGACGATCCAAGGGCGCGAGAGCGGCGCTTAGGAGATGAAGCAGACAGAGCAGCTCCCACGTGCACAGTCAGTCTGCATCCGAAAGACCGCAGGGCTGCCCTGAGCATCTGCCAGACAGCGAGCGGCTGGGACGGCCGCAGGGGTGCATCGGCCGCAAGCCCACACCTGCCTCCCAGCTCTCCAGGGGCACTGAGAGCACGGGGACGCCAGGCACTGACGTGAGGTCTAGATAGGAACAACGGGCTCAAAACACGTTTTCAGAGTGTTCTGCAGGAAAAACACAGCGGTTACCACCGAACCTGAAAGCTTCCGGGAATACTCGGCGTGGACGCGTTTCACTGGAAGAATGGGGGGACAGCACACAGCTGAAAACCAATGTTACCAAAGGGCCGGAAGCTTATGTTTTCTTCTCTGTCTTATCTCTGTCTATGAATGATTTCTTCCATGATAAAGAACATAAACGTGCTCACAAGAGGAGATGTGGTCACCCACTTAGTAAACACCTCTAAAACCATTTTCGCAGTAAGCGAAGTTCCATGGTTTGGATGTGGTTTGCTCCTGCCAGAACTCCCGCTGCTGTTTGATTCACGATGCCGCATTAAGCAGCTTGCGCCGGACTGGATCCATCACCGAGGGCAGACGGCTAGACAGCAAGCCTTGCCTTCTGCTCTGCCTCCTTTGCTGTCTGCCACACGTGGACGCAGCGTGTGGCCCTACACGGTGTGGCTGACAGACGTGGGCCTTTCCAGCATCCAGAATCGAGAGCCGAGCCAAAACCTCTCTTCTTTAGAAGCTACTTGGTCTCGTGTATTTTGTTACAACCCAGGAAACAGCCTAAGACAGAAAGTTTATGAGAGGGGGCTCCAGTGGGGCGTGGTGATACATGCCTGTAATTTGAGCACTCAGGAGGCTGAGGCAGGAAGATTGCTAGCATGGGCAATATAGTGAGTTCAAGGCCAACCTGGACTACATAATGAGACCCTGTCCCAAAAACAAAGCAAAACAAATAATAGCAATTTTAAAAAATGAAAAAGGGTTCCATTTGTGGTTTCTGACAACTAGCAGGTTTCAAGGCTCCACTCCTTGCTTCCCCTTGGGCCTGGTGAGAAAGCCGCTTGAACGCTCAGCCCAGGCATCCTCAGCCCCCAGTGCTGGCAGGTACTTCGCACTGCAAGAGCTGAAGCTGGAACGCGCAGAGCCCCACCCAGAGCACCCCAGCTACTGTGAAAACCCAGAGGCCCCAGTTTCTCGTTCCACTCTGGATTCGGGGAACCCCTTTGCTGCGGGCCATGGGAACCACGCACCCTATTTCATATCCATTGGAGGTTGTGTGGCATTTGTTTGAGGTGCTACACTACACAGGAGTGAGGTGGGGACGGGCCAGGATCCAGCAAGGGGAAGTAAACTGCCGCGCCCTTCTCAACTCATGTTCTGTTGACAAAGTCCAAGCATGAAAAAAGATAGACCCGTGTTCTGTTGACAAGGTCCAAACACAGACCCGTGTTCTGTTGACAAAGTCCAAATACGGAGAGCGTCTTCTAAGAAAAGGTCACAGCATAAAAATTGGCTTTGTGGGAATGGGTTAATGCTTCCTGGGAACTATTGTGTTAATTTGTGCTCTGACACAGTTTGGAGAATTTCTTTCTTTCCTTCTTTCTTTCCCATGCACAAAAATAGCAAACAAAGTACAGAAACTCCTTAAGAACAAAGGGATAGTTTATAAAATGTTTTTCTACAAATGGTGTAAACTGTCTGACATTGAGTCGGACCAAGATCAAGGTTATATTAGAAGTTTGAGAGCCTTTAATGATAATAATAATGACCAGCTGGCTGGGGCTGTCTGGGAACCTCTATACAGAGAGGCCAATAGATAGCACATCCTTGTAGCTGCAAGAACACCACAGGGGGATAGGGGGGCTAAATCAGGGCTGGATATGGTCTTGTGTTTTGCAGGTTTTGAGTTAGGCTACCACAATGGAGCATTATTAGTAGCAAAAACACACTTCAAGGTCTTTAACTAAATTTAAACTTTCTGCCTATGCTGACAAATCATGCAACCACAGAAACCACGTAACCACAGAGACACCTGTTGATTTCATTCTTTTTATCTAAACTTTCAACCCTGGTCAAAAAGAAAGTATATAATACTCTGTTACAGATTGCAAAAGAGTAGTCGTAGTAGTAGTAATGGTAGTAGTACTAGTAGTAATGGTAGTAGTAGTAGTAGTAATGGTAGTAGTACTAGTAGTAATGGTAGTAGTCGTAGTAGTAGTAATGGTAGTAGTACTAGTAGTAATGGTAGTAGTAGTAGTAGCAGAAGCAATAAACGAAGCAGATACAAGCAGTCTCTGAGCTGTTTGTGTGTCTGTTCTCCATGCGCCAACGCTCAGCCCACCTTCGGGGACTCTGTGGACCTAGCCCGGCTGGACCGCGGCAGTAAACACCACCAGCTGGCATATTTCTTTTTGTCTTTTTGAGATAGGATCTCACTATGCAGTTCAGGTTGGCCTTGAGCTTACTCTGTAGTCCAGGCTGGCCTCGAACTCACGGTGATCCTCCTACCTCAGCCTCCTAAGTGCTGGGATTACAGGTGTGCA
>RJWM01022531.1:0-33537 GCA_004363535.1 Dasyprocta punctata | reverse complement strand
CTACCTCCAGCTCCACCTCTATCCCTACATCCACCTCCACCTCCACCTCCAGAGCACAGTCCAGCACCACCTCCATCCCCACAACCAGCTCCACCTCCACCTCCACCTCTTCCTCCACGTCCACGTCCCACACCAGCACCACTTCTATCTCTGGGCCCACCCCGAGCCACACTTCCTCAGCCTCAACCTCCCCCTCTGGCGCCACAGCCTGCCAGCCTCAGTGCTCCTGGACCCCCTGGTTTGACGTGGACTCGCCCAAGCCAGGGTCACACGGTGGGGACGTGGAGACCTACGAACACATCCTCCAGATGGGACACAGCATCTGTCACCGGCCCGAGGAGGTCACCAGGCTGCAGTGCCGTGCCCAGCTCTACCCCGAGGTCCCCATAGCCATCCTGGGCCAGGTGGTGCAGTGTGACCGAGATGTGGGCCTGGTGTGCCACAACCGTGACCAGCAGGGGTCCACGGGGCAGTGCCTGGACTACGAGGTGCGCGTGCTTTGCTGCCGTGTGCCTGATGGCTGCCCCTCAACCAGTGGGACCTCTGCCACTGAGACCGCATCTCCAGCCCTGTCCTCCACGGTCTCCTCTAGTTCTGTGGTTGCCTCAACCCCATCCTGCTTCTGCCATGTATCCGGTCAGCTGTACCCTGCTGGTAAGTGGGTCTCTGTGCTGCCCACGTGGAAAGGCTGGGCTTGGCGGCTGTGAGCAGGTTGCTCCTGTTGCCTGGTATGACCATCAACCTTGTTTGAATTCTGGTAGCTCTGACAAGGTGGGGTGCCTTGTGCGGGGCTGCTGACTGACCTGCAGGGCAGCATCTGTTCCCTGTGGGTCCCATGCACCCACTCACTTGTCTCACAGGGTCAGTCATATACCACCAGAGAGACCTTGATGGCCACTGTTACCATGCCCGGTGCAACTGGGACTGCCACGTGGACCGGGGCGTGGACCCCACCTGCCCATCCCCCACTCCAACTCTGCTTGCATCCACTCCCCGCTCTCCGTCACGATGCCTAAATGTGGTCCCACACAGAAAGGTAACCCCCTGCTGCCGCTCAGGACCCCCGGGCCACAGCACAGACCACAGCACGTCACAGCAGGTCCCAGCCCAGAAGTGGCCTGGGGTCTGTCTTTGGGCTGGGAGGGCGTGTCTGCCATCAGGCAGGATGAGGAGGTGCAAGCAGGTGGCAGACACTGTGACAGTGGCACCGCAGGGGGCAGCCAGGATGGGCGCAGCTCCCAAAGCAGCACCTCTGCCTGCTGGGCTGGGTGGGCGCCAGGACGGTGGGCCCCCAGGGCACAGCACTCTTTGTGGGATCCCAGGGCTCATGGTGACTCCAACCCCCATTCTCTTGGCCTCTACAGAAAGGCGAGACCTGGACAATGCCCAATTGCCAGCAAGCCACCTGCAAGGGTGACAACATCATCTCCCTGAGCCCACTCCCGTGCCCACAGCTGACGCCACCGCTCTGTGCCAATGGCTACCCGGCTCTGAAGGTGGCCAGTGCCGACAGCTGCTGCCCGCACTACCAGTGCCAGTGTGAGCGAGGGTGCGGGGCAACCTGCTGGGCGGGGAGGCGCCGGACCCCGAGTCCCTTCCTCACCGGACTCTGGGCCTGCAGGCGTGTGCAGTGGCTGGGGCGACCCGCACTACATCACGTTCGATGGCACCTACTACACGTTCCTGGATGACTGCACCTACGTGCTGGTGCAGCAGATCGTGCCGGTGTTCGGCCACTTCCGTGTGCTGGTGGACAACGAATTCTGTGATGCGGAGGACAGGGTGTCCTGTCCACAGTCCATCATCATTGAGTACCACGAGGACCGGGTGGTGCTGACCCGCAGGCCGGTGGGCGGGACCATGACCAACCAGGTGGGGCCGTGGGGCCAGCGGGGCGGCCGTGGTGGGGACGTGGAGGGCTGTGCTCACCCCATGGCCACGCCCCCGGCAGATCATCTTCAACGGTGAGGTGGTCGCCCCTGGCTTCCAGAAGAACGGCATCGCCGTGTCCCGTGTGGGCATCAAGATGTACGTGACCATCAGCAAGCTGGGTGTGCAGGTCATGTTCTCGGGCCTCATCTTCTCGGTGGAGGTGCCCTTCAGCACTTTCGCCAACAATACCGAGGGCCAGTGCGGTGAGCTGCGGGTAGCGCTGGGCACCGGGGGAGGGCAGGGCCGCGCGTCCCCACCAGCCAGCTCACCGGTCCTCTCCCCAGGCACCTGCACCAACGACAAGAAAGACGAGTGCCGGATGCCTGGGGGCACAGTAGCCACCTCTTGCTCGGAGATGTCCCGACACTGGAGGGTGAACACCACTGGCCAGCCCTTCTGCCGCGGGCCACTCCCAACACCCACCTCTGCAGTGCCCACCCCCCCGCCTACCGAGTGCACACCGCCACCCATCTGTGACTTGATCCTGACCGAGTAAGTCTCCTGTGATGGTGGTGGGAGACCCTGGCTCGGGATCCCCCGAGGGGCAAGAGCGGCCTGACTCAGCCAGCTGGTCAGTCCCTGAGGCCTTTACGGCTCATCCCACGGCCTGGCATAGGGGCAACACCCAGCTCTGCCAATACGGGGCCATCTGGGGATGGGGCTCTGCAGAGAGGACGCGCTTGCCGGTCAGCTGACCTCCAAGTGCTCAGAGCCACTGCCCCTTGGGGACGTCCCAGGCCTGGAAGCCCCCACTGCTGCACTGTCCAGGAAGGACAGGCAGGGCTGCACCTACTGTGCCATCCCTGCCCTCCGCAGTGTCTTCAAGCTCTGCCACGCTGTGATCGCGCCACTGCCCTTCTACGAGGGCTGTGTCTTTGACTACTGCCACAACACGGAGCAAGAGGTGGTGTGCTCCGGCCTGGAGCTCTACGCCTCGCTGTGTGCGGTCCAGGGTGTGTGCGTGGACTGGAGGAGCCGGACCAACAACTCATGCCGTGAGTGCCCAGCCTGCCAGGAGACAAGTCGGGCAGGCTTGTGAGAGGAGGAGACAGCGGAGGCAGAGACGGCAGAGGGCCTGCCCAGGGCAGAGCAGAGTGGGTGCCCAGGAGAAAGGCAGGCACCCAGGCTGGGGACTGTGGCCTGGGGAACTGAATACAGGGAGTCTTGGGCCGTGGAGCCTGGCCCCACGAATGGCCGTGGGCAGCCCCCAGAAGCTCCTGTGGGGTATCAGGGCTTAGTGGGTGGCCAGGGCCTGACCTGAGCTGGTCCTTTGGGGTCCCCGCCCACAGCCTTCCCCTGCCCTGTGGACAAGGTGTACCAGCCCTGCGGCCCATCAGACCCACCCTACTGCTACCGGAGTGACAACGTCAGCTCCCTGTAGGTACCCGCCCACCCTACCTGCAGCCAGGAGCCCTGGGCCACCGCGACCCACCAACCCTCCCTCCCTGTAGGGCCCTCCCCGAGGCTGGCCGCATCACGGAAGGCTGCTTCTGCCCCGGAAGCTTGAAGCTGTTCAGTGACAGTGCCCTCGTCTGTGTGCCTGAAGACTGCCCCAGTATGTCCGGGGGGCGCGGCGGGCGGGCCCCTGCCCGAACCCACCCTACGCCCACCCCATACCCACGACCTGTGACTTCGGTCTCTCCCTGCAGGCTGCCCTGGGCCCCACGGGGAGCCGATTCAGGTGCGTGCAAATGGCAGCTGTCCGCGGGCTCCTGGGGACCAGGTCCCTGGAAAGGAGGGTGTGGGGCGGGGTGGGGACTTGGCTGCCTCCAGGGCCACAGGAAGGCAGGCGGGGGGTGGTGCCCAACAGCGCTCCCTGCCTGCCTCGGGGAGCGGCCAGAACCGCCTCCTGTGTGTGTGCTGAGCCCCAGGCCTGCGCCCGGCCGGCCCCGGGGCCCCTTCCACCAGCCCTGGCATCGCCCGTGCTTCTGCACCCGCCTGCCTGGACCCTGCACCTGTGCCCCTGCGTGTCAGCCTGGCTGCAGCTGCCCCGCCCGTTCACACAGCCAGCCCCACAGGCTCATGTGTCCTCCCTACAGCCGGGCCAGAGCATCAGTGTGGACTGCCAGGAATGTGTCTGTGACCCGATCACAAAGTCCATGACCTGCCACCAGAAGGTCTGCCCGCTGCCACCCGCCTGCCACACACCTGGCTTCGTGTCAGTGCCCATGATCCCCAAGGCGGGCCAGTGCTGTCCCCAGTACAGCTGCGGTGAGGCTAGGGCCCTTTGCACTAGGGGTGGGCTGCTGCTTCTTGCTCCTGGTGACCCCAGGGACAGCGCGTGTGAAGTGGCCTGGTCCCTGATGATGTCCCCTCTCCACACAGTCTGCAACTCTAGCTACTGCCCCAAGCCCCAGGAATGCCCCAAGGGCTCCCGCCCAGTCCTGACCCATGAGGAGGGGGCCTGCTGCCCAAGCCAGACCTGCAGTGAGTGCCTGGTCCTGGCCGGCTCCTCAGCCCGGCTGAATCTGCCGAACTCCGTGGCAGGCGGGGTGGGGGGGGCGAGTGGGCAGGACCTGCCTGCGCGGGGTCTGGGGGGTGGCACAGGGCAGCTGCAGCCTCGTGTCTCCCTCAGACAGGACAACATGCGGCATCAATGGGACCCTCTACCAGGTGAGCCAGCCCCGTGGCCCCCAGGCTCAGGGGGCCTCGGAGCCTCTGAGCCCTGTGCAGATCCCTGCCTCAGCTTGGTGTGGCCAGGCCTAGGGGCTCTGTCCCCAGCTGGGGTCCCAGGGACTGCCCTCCACGGCACCCTGGTTGTGCTGGGCCCTGAGACTGGCCTCACTGGCACCACCCTTGGGCACTCTGTGGGCTTGTACCAGAAGAGGACACCGAGGGCCAGCCCCGGGGTGGGGTCAGCCTGGCAGGTGGGGGAGGGTGGGCCCCCCACCCCCGCCAGCCCTGCTCACTCAGGCCCGGCCCTGCCGCCCCAGCCCGGCACAGTGGTCTACTCCAGCCTGTGTGAGACCTGCCGCTGCGAGGTGCCCAGCGGCCCCAACTCGGACGGCTTCATGGTCATCTGCGAGACCCAGCACTGCAACACCCAGTGCCCCATGGTGAGTGCCAGTCCCACCTGCCCCAGCCCCGGCTGCCCACCTGAGCTCAGGCCAGCGTCCCCACTCCACGCAGGGCTTTGAGTACCGGCCCCAAGATGGGCAGTGCTGCGGCAAGTGCGAACAGAAGGCCTGTGTCGTCCCTGAGAATGTCACTGGACACCCCGCGCACCTCCTCCTCGTGAGTCGCTGCTGCTGTGCCCAGGCAGACTCGGGGCGGGGCGGGGGCCTGCGAAATGCGCCTGGGGGTTCAGGCAGGCTGGGGACAGAGCCTCTGCCTGAACTTCAGGAGGCCGGGCCCTGCCGTGGGAGTGGAGGCCGTGCAGCCGTCCCGGGCACTCACCTGGTGGGCAGGGCTGGGGACAGACAAACGTGGCAGGGCCAGGAAGGCTTACCCTGCGGCCCGGCCTCCTACCAGCCTGGCGAGGCCTGGGTCGACCCCGGGAACCCCTGTGTGAACTACACGTGTGAGCGCTACGAAGACAGGCTGGAGGTGGTGACGGTGAAGAGGGAGTGCCCCCCTCTCAGCTGTGCGCGGGTGAGCTGCCCCGCCAGGGCTGCCCTGGCCCCTCCTTCTCGTGGGACCGTCCACCGCCGCCTTCCCGTGGGACCCTCCGCCCCAACCCCTCCTGTGGGACTGTCCAATGTGTCACTTGCCCGCCCGTGGGACCCTCCGCCCGGTACCCTCCCGTGAGGACCAGCCTTCCTCTGGGAGCCTGACTCCCACCCTGCCCCGGCCCTGGCTGCCCTGTCTTTGGCACAGGCCCAGGCCCGGCTGAGCCAGGATGGCTGCTGCCTCTTCTGTCTACCAACGCCGCCGTCCCAAGAGTGTAAGTGACGTGACAGCGGGGCGGGGGGCTGACACTGCCCTGTGGCCCAGGAAACCCACGCCTGTGCTTCCCCAGGGCCCTGCACCCTGCGCCACCGCGAGCAGGTGCTCCGGCACCGGAACTGCAGCTCCGCCGCGCCCGTGCGCCTCGCCTACTGCGAGGGCGTCTGTGGGGACAGCACCTCCAAGTACGGCCCCTCCCGCCCCGGGGTCCCTGTGTGCTGGCGGTGGGGTGCAGCCTGGCCTGGGAGGCAGGTGGGTGTGGGAAGGGTGGGCAGAGACACTGCATGGCCGCCAGGGACCCAGTCTGGCGTGGACTGAGAACAGCACCCCGGTTCCCCCTCGGTAACGCCTGCTGTGGCTCTGGGGGACAGCACAGTGGCGAGAACTGGTGGCCGTGCACCCCTGGGCAGCTGTGTGGGCTGCGGGGCGGGTGGCAAGGACTGAGAGCTGCGCCCACAGGTACTCCCTGGAGGCCAGCGCCGTGGAGCACAGATGCCACTGCTGCCAGGAGAGCCGGACCTCACGCAGGACGGTGACGCTGCGCTGCGCGGATGGCTCGGACCAGGACTTCAGCTACACCCAGGTGGAGGAGTGTGGCTGCCGGGGTCTCCAGTGCCAGGCGCCCGCCTCCTGGGAGGTGGGGGCGGGGCAGAGCCAGGAGCAGGGGCCCAGGCCTCCGCAGTGACCCTGCAGTGCCCGGAGACACCCACCGAGTCCTCGGATCCTTGCTGTCGAGAGCTGGCCCCACCACCTGCCCACTCTGCTTGGCCACGGCCTCCCTAAGAGAGGGTGGATGCACCGTCAGCATCGGCTCAGCACCTGTAGAGCTCAGGAGCTCGGCACAGGACCCAGAGCCGTGCTGGGGTCTTGGGTGATAGACCCAGGCCATGCTAAACCAATCGTGGGACACTGACAATCTTTTCATAAACATGCTTGCAGTATTGCACCGCGTGGACTCTGCGTTTGAATGTGCGGGTGCTGGGGATGGGTGGTTCCTCCGGTCTGTACCACTGAGGAGCTGGCTGCTGCCCAGAGCGACGGGGCACCGGGTCAGAGCACAGGGAGAGCCAGAATGTGGATGAATGAAGGAGCAGCTGAGTGATGGGACAGAGAGTGGACGAGTGATTGAGTAACTAATGAAGGAGTGGAGGAATGAATGCACAATGAAAGAATGAGGGAGGAAACGAGAGTGAATGAATGGATAGCGGCTCAGTGAATGAGTGGACGCGAGAGTGACCGAGATGCGTGGGTGAGCAGATGGATGAGTGGGTGAACGCGCGACCGAGCCGGCGAGGGAGTGACGCAGTGAGCAGGTGGCCCCTGCCGACACTCAGCACACTGGCTCGTCACTGCCGCCCACCTGGCTCCACCCCGGCTCCACCCCTGCGGGAAGCTCTGGGCTCCGCACGCAGCTGAGTGGAGCGTGTGTGATGTGCTAACCCCACTCCCGGAGACACGCAGGCCCTGCAGGGTGGCCAGGGCCCTGGCCCAGGCCGTTCCTGCTTCTGCAGCCACTCCGCCCCATCGCCTTGATGCCTGCGTCCTCTTCCTGGAGCCCCAGTTGCCCCAGCTTCCTGAGAACCTGGCCAGGGTTCAGCCCTGCCACATAGCAGAGCCGAGAGGGCCCATGGTCCAGAAGTGGGCACAGGTATTAGGAGGTGACCAGGCTGGGCCAGGTGGCCAGGGCAGAGGGCAGGCTAGGCTGTGCCCTGCACAACGGTGCAGGCTGGGCTGGGGGGCACACACCTCCGGTCGGGGAGGCCAGGTGGCAGACAGACTGGAAGGGGCAGGCCACTGAGGACACAGGCTGGGGCAGGGGCTCATGTCCTCATAAGGGGCCATGTCCCGTTTTAGGGGAAACTGAGGCCCAGCAAGGGGTGGACACTGGGCTGGTGCTCCCTCCTCTGGGTGGCCATCACCCCAGCCCAGCCCTGGGCATTTCTGCTCCCTGGGGCTGCCATGAGGTGGGGTCCTACCCCCCTCCAGAGCCCTGTGTCCTATCCCCCCATCCCCCACCCGCTCAGGTCACAGCTGGCACAGGAGCTCTTCTTCCTCCAAGGCACACAGCCTTGGGCTCTGCAATGGCGTTCGAGGCACCGCATGTTGGGCCTCATCAGGGGCCCTGGAGGTCGGGGCACAGCTGTGTCCAGCCCCTGGATGCCTGGGCCACACAAGGCCCTGAGCCCGAGCCTCACGGGGCCACTTGCATTGGGTCAGCCTGGCAAGCCTGGGCGTGGGGTCCGACTAGGTGACTGGGCTCTGCTGGTCCCCCTTCTCTGGGCTGCCCCTGCTGACCGGCCACTGGCTCCTTGCTGTGCCTGTGCCCCAGGTGGCTGGCCCTGAGGTTCTGCTCGGGGTGCCTGGCTGATCCTATTGTCCTCAGCTTGCCAAGGCCCTGAGCAGAGCTGCCCCCGGAGCGGATCAGGTGTCCCTCTTCCTCCGGGGTGGACTCCCTAGTGACTAATCCTCTACCCCCTGGACACTTGCTCCGTCCCTGCGTCCCTCCCTGCCTGGAACACGGCATGGCAGGAAGTAACCCTACCGCACGTCCCCAGGTGGGAATGGCTGTCCTTCGGCTGTGGCCCGGGCCCTGGTCACAGCCTGGCAGATTGCGCAAGTCACAGAGACAGAGAGGTGCAGAACTGGTTGTGGTCCCCACCCTCGGGGCTCAAGGGGGTGGAACGACCTGTCACCTGTCACCAAGGCAGCAGGCAGGGCCCAGGCAGGGCCAACCTGGGGAGGCTTGGCTCAAGGTCTGGCCTCCTCAATGTTGGGGGGCACCACCGGCCACGGCCTCTGCCAGGCAAAGGGCCAGGGCTCCCAGAGCGAGATGATGGGGGTGTGTGCAGGGCTCAGGGGAGCCCACCCCTCTAGGCCTCTCACTCTTCCCCCTCCCCGGGTGGAGCTTGCAGACTATCCCAGCTCTGACCCATGGGGGCTTCTTGGTTGGAGACCCGAGCTGGGCATCGGGGCCCTGGGGTCACTCTGGGGGGACACGGTGAGGGACCTGTCTAAGGGTTGGAGGGCAAGGGGGGAGCTGGGGGGAGCTGGGGAGGCTCCCCAGGCACTGCAGGGGGGTCTGCTTCTCCTGCTCAAGGTGGGGACAGAGGTCAGGGCAGAGGCCGATATGGCGCCTGTGGTGCCCACGGAAGAGGCCACTGCAGGGGCTCCTTCCAGAGGACAGCAAGCTCTGGGCTGCCTGGGGGCCAGCCAGCACTGTGGCGTGGCCCACGGTAGCGCTGTTGGGCCCCTGGGCTGGGCGTCTGGAGGATGGTGCAGGGAGCAGCCCGCGGGGCCGTGGACCCAGGGCAGGAGCCTCTTCTCCCAGGCTCTAGTCACCCTCTGCTGTCACCAGTGACTTGGTTCACCTGCTGGTGACCAGCCTGTGCCGTCCTGCCTGCCTCCGGCCCTGGCCGAGCGCCTCCCGGGTGAGAGGCGCCCCTGTCACCCCCCACCCCGCCCCTGCTGAGTCCTTGGGAGCCTTGGCCTGGGTAGGGTGGGGGTCCCCACGGTGGGGTCTAGAAGCCCCAGGGGGCAGGCCCCTCCGGCCAGCCCTCCACTCACTCCACGCTGCTTCCCCAGCTGGCCCTGCCCTGGTGTTCAGCGATTGGCAGGGGCAGGACGACCCGGGCACAAAGGCCGGGGTCCGCACTCTCCCTGGGCCTGTGCCCTGCGAGGGATGGCCCTGCAGCGCAGGTTGTGCCTCCCTTCCTGGGCCTGGAGGGGACTGGGCTGTGTCCCTTGGCCAGGCCGGGTCCTCCCTGGGCCCTGAGGCCAGTGGCGGGGAGGGGGGGGCAAGGATGGGGCCAGCAGGACCTGGGTGTGGACACGGCAGCCTTGGTGCCAGGTGCATCTGTCAGCACCGGGCCATCGGGACGGTGGCCTCTGCCGCCTCGGGCCCCTCTGCAAATGCTGCGGTGCTAAGTCAACACGGGGTTCCTGGAGGGAAGGGAGGGCCTGTTTGCCTGCTGACACTTGGCGCCTCCGTCCAGAGACGGGATGCTGCTCCCCTGCTGTTTGCTCTCCCAAGGGCCGTCTAATCCTGCACAAACGCAGTGCTCCGTGCACGCCAGCCCTGCGTCCTGTGGAGTGCCACAGGCCCTGGCCCCACCTGGGGCCCCAGGTGTGGAGGAGCGGGGAGGACCAAGCACCCAGGGCTGCTGGGATTCCGTGCACTGCCCCAGGGTGAGGCCAGTCATGGTCCTGCGCCTCTGCGTCTCTGAGCCCAGAGGCGGTGCCCCTCCCCTCGGGAGCCCCTTTCCTCCTCCCCATCCCGAGTTCGCCTCCACGTCCAGGTCCGGGTGAGGCCATCGAGGCAGCTCCTTGCTGATCTCCCATTTGTCAGCTCTTCAAATCACAGCCAGAGCCGCGCTTTCTGGGGACCTTTTTCTTTTCCTTTTATGGAAAAATAAAAAACAAAAATTTTAAACAAAATAATAGAATAACAATAGTTAATACATTGCATATTGTCATGGTCAAAATAGTTGCTCAGAGTATAAGACACGGGCATGAAAACTTCTCCAATCCACCGAAGTACAAACCTTTCCTTTTAGTGAATTAAGAGAAACCATCAGTCTAGTAACCTTAACTGTCTTGTGTGTTTTTCCCTTTCCCTTCCTTCCCTTCTCCCTCCCCCAACCCAGCTCCTCTTTCCTTTTGAACCGTTTCTCCCCATGTCACAATATCTACTATACGTTATTTACACTTCTTGATATGATTCTGAATTTACAGATGAAGCTGCTGAAACAGAGCGCAGAGGCCACGCGCCCTCTCCCCGGTCCGCCCGGGCCCGGTGCGTGTCCCTGTTCTCTCTCCCGCACGCAAGTATTTTCTGAAGCATTGGTGTTTCACAGCCACGCCCCTTCGCCCCCAGACACACACGTGTGCCCTGGCATCACACCCCCTGAGGGGCACGCATCGCCACAGTGCCGCAGCCCAGACCTGGGGCTCCACAGCTGGGCTGCACCTGCCACCGCCGCTCGCTTCCTACCCAGGCTGACCTAGGGCTGAACGAACGCCACGGGGGCCTTTTGTTTAGTCTCCTTCCACCCGGACTCTCTGCCTTTGGACCTTGGCCTTGTGAGGAGTGTGGCAGGTTAAGGTGCGGTGCATACTTTGGTGGAACTCAGCAAAGCCAGGTCTTTCCCAGGGCATGCTGTTCAGAGGCCCGAAACACCAGGTGCCCACCTTTGTGGCATGGCTTGGGGCTTCTCCACTGGGCAGGCACCGCTTCCTGGAGAATCGGCGAGAGCCTTCTGGAGCTGCTGGGCCACAGAGCCCCCAGCCCTCAGCCTGTCCACTGTGACTACTGCAAGGGTTTCCTCTTCACTCTGCTGTCAGAAAGGTTTTCTCTTCTCTCCCATTTATTTATTTATTTATTTAGTTTTCATTAACCTCAGGCTTTTTTTTTTTTTTTTTTTTTTTTGGCACCAGGGATCGAACTCACAACCTTGTGCCTGCCAGGCAGGCGCTTAAGCCACTGAGCCAATCTCCCAGCCCTAGTTTTTTGAGGCAGGGTCGCACTGTGTAGCTCAGGCTGGTCTTGCGCTCACGTTGTAGCCCAAGCTGGTCTCGAACTCACAACGCTCCTCCTACCTCAGCCTCCCGAGTGCTGGGATTAAAGGCGTGCGCCACCACACCCGGCCATTAATCTCAGTTTTTTTTTTTTTTTTTTTTTTTTTTTTTTTGCGGCACCAGGGATTGAACTCACAACCTTGTGACTGCCAGGGCAGGCGCTTAAGGCACTGAGCCAAACTCCCGGCCCTAATCTCAGTATTGATTCATGGTCTTCTATTTTCAGAATGGATCTTTTAAAAGATAAAAATACACCAGCAAAGTGGTGGTCTGAGAATTCTAACCCCCCCTTCTCCACAGAAACACCAATGGAACAGAACAAGAAGCTTTCTGACCAACTTCATCAGGGCTCTGGAGACAGCTAGGTTTGCAGCAACCGACCAGATGTCCAACAAGGAAAACCGTCTTCAAAAGAAAGGGAGGTTGGAGGACACTTCAACCCACTTTGGTGCCTCCGCCCAGGGCATGGGCAGCCCACCCCCAATGCCAGTGGTCAGAGGAGCGGGGAGGCCACCTTGTGAAGCCTGTGCCGTGGCTCTGACCTGCGTGGTGGGCACTTGGAGCACCAACACCAGGCGCCATCTGTGTTCCTGAAATTGGAACTCGGGCGGGAACAGTGAGTGCACTGCTCAGGACAGAACCCTGCGATGCGAGCTCACAGGCGGAGACAACCAACGGGCCGCCAGAGGCCCAGAGAGCCGGGGAGACAGTCTCGGCGCGTCAGGACATCCACGAGCATCCCACTCGTGGACGGGCACTTTAGAAAGCTGCAATACGCCCAGGTGAGATTACACTTGTGGCTGGTCCCTGGGCTCATCTGGGCCCATCTCAGTGTCAAAGAACGGCAAATCTGGAGAGGAAACCTGTCAGAACATGAGTGGAATACAAGCTGAAAGAACAGTCTCTAGTGTCCACACAGGAGAAGGAATCATCTCTGCAAAAGAAGTTTGAAAACATCTCAAGAACAACAGACCTCAGCCAGGCGTGGTGGTGCACTTGGGAGCCTGAGGCAGGAGGATCCAGAGCCCAAGCCCAGCCTGGGCAGTTTAGCAAGACCTTATTAAAAGGAAGAAAGAAGAAAGAGAGAAAGAAAGAAAGAGAGAGAAAGAGAAAGAAAGAGAGAGAGAGAAAGAGAGAAAGAAAGGGAGGAAGGAAATCACTATGTGTTCAACAATAAGAAAGGAAGGAAGGAGAAGGAGAAGCGCACGCTGAAGAAGGGACAGAGTTCAACCTCCAGGTTACTGCACTGCAGTGGTCAAAGCCAGACTTTCAGCAAAAAGCAGACAGTTTATAAAGAATCAAAACAACACAGCCCACTCAAAGAAATAAAATAAACGAAGAAAAATTATCCTTGAGCAAATCCCAACCTCAGTTCTGCTAGACAAAGACTGAAAACAACTACCGTAAATACAAGGGAGCACAGTAACGAAGGGCCAGAGGAAATCAGTAAAGCAGCACAGTGTGAGGCAAGAGGTTTAAAACAGAAAAAGAGCCAAGCAGACGGTAGAGCTGAGAAGTGTGACACCTGAAACAAGAAAGTCTCCGAAGGGGCTCGGAGTCAGGAGCGTGCGGGCAGCAGAGAGACTCGGTGAGTGTGAATGTAGCACTGTTAAACTATCTTCTCTGAGCAGGAGGCAGAAGAAAGGCCTGGAGAAGAGCAAACAGAGCCCAGGGGTGCAGCACACCGTCCGGGAAGCCCCACGCGCACAGTGGGGGCCTGCGAGGAGAAGAGGAGAAGAGAATGTACTCAAAGACAAATGGCCGTTAATACCCTAAATCTGAAGAAATACATGAAGCTCAACAAACCCCATGCAGGACAAACATAAAGAGATCCACACTGAGACCATTATAGTCACACTGCAGAAAATAAAACGAAGAAAGAACGTGAAAGCGGCACCGGAAAAGTGACTCGTCACGTTCCGGGCTCCTCAGTAAGATCAGCAATGGATTTGCCGTCAGAAACGGGAGGCCGTGGGAGACGTGTGGAAAGTGTCGAGAGAAAACCTGGCCATCAAGATTTCCGTAGCAGGCAAAACTGTCCTTCAAAAATTCAGGAGAAATTAAGATTTTCTTCGATTACAAAACCCAAAGGGTCTGTCGCCACTGGTCTTGCTCCGAAAGAAGTCTATGATGGTCTTCAGGTTGGGACGAAGGAACTCAGAGCTCGGTGAAGGGCTGAATCTCCAGTGAAGTGACCCACAGCGGTTCCCTGGTTCACAATCTTCATTCTCTGCATGATTCTGGTCACAAACGGAATTGGACGAGAACCGAATCAAATTCAGTGGTTAGGTTCTATGTTGACCTTGGGGAAATTCAATTGAGTTCTCGTCCAATTCTGTTTATGTCCAGAATCATGGAGAGAATTTGAGTTCATGAACCAAGGTATCGCTGTACGTGTCGTTTTGGTTGTAACTTCATGTTTATAATTTGTGACATCAGGAACATAAAAGGAGGTAGGTGAGCTGTGTAGAAGTTGGTTTTGTGTGTGTGTGTGTGTGTGTGTGCGACTACAGCTCAGTTGGTATCAATTTGAGTTAGATCCTTAAACTCCAGATGGTTGTGTGTAGTTCCCTTGGTAGGAACAAAGAAGACTTCTGTAGAATATGCACAAAAGGGAATAGGAATGGAATCAAATCTGTCACTTCAAATATTCAACTAAACACAGATGACTGCGGTGGAGGGAATGAGGAGCAGGAACACAAGAAGAAAGCACTGCAAAACGGCAGAGCTCAGTCCAATCTGTCCGTAGCTGCTTTAAATGTTCATGGAGTTAAACTGCACTGAAAAGGCAGCAACTGGAGAGTTAGTTGAGACCCTCAGCCAGTCTAACAAAAGGCTGTCTACAAGAGACTCACTTAGAACTAAAGATGCGAACAGCTTGCAGATGGGAAAAGATATTCCATGCTAACCCTGATCAAAGGAGGACTGGGTGGCCATACTGAGACAAAGCAATTCACAAAAGCAAGTTCACCGGAGCAAAGACAGCCACGAGACAGCGACAGAAGGGTCAGTTCAACAAGAGGCTATAGCAGCTATAAAAATTTACCCCAAGCAACAGAGTTCCAAATGCATGAAGCCAGGGGTGAGGTGGGATAGTTCTCTAATCATCCAAGACTCTAACACTCACTTTCAATAACAGGACGGGGCAGCACCACCTGACAATTTGACACCCAGGACACTTTACCTAACAACACGACACACATGCCCCTCACCTGCAGATGGGGCGTCCTCCAGGAGGGACTATGCATTAGGATCCAAAGAAGAGTCTTCACAAATTTTAAAAGACTAAAATCCAAAATAGAAGAGGACCAAGAGGTGGAGGCAGGGGAAGGGAAAGGGAGTGAAAAGAATGAAGATGTGTCCTGTACACGCACCAGCTCACCATGAAAAATGTGGCCCTCACCTTCTGCAAACTTGACTAATACAATTTTAAATTTTAAAAATTTGAACAACCGAATCACTAAAGGAGACTGAAATCGTACGAAGTGTGCTTTCCAAACAATAAAGGGATGGGAGCTACAAATCAGTAATACAAAGAAAGCTGACATCACGAATCCGGGGAAGTTAAACAGCACACTCCTAAGCACCCAGCAGGACAAACAAGAAACCGCAAGGGAAACTGCACCGAGCCTAAAGCTGAATGAATGCAAAAGCACGACACACTAAGTAGCGTAAGATCACACAAAAGCAGGAGTAAGAAGGGAACTTATGCCTGCGAATGCTTAAATTAGAAAAGGAGAAAGAGGGTCGGGACACCGCTCAGCCGCACAGCCCCAGGCAGCTGTGAGGTCCTACATTCAATTGCTGGTATAAAAAAAAAAAGAAAGAAAGAAAAAGAAAAAAGAAAGAAAAGAAACACGAAAAGATTTCAAATCAATAACCTGACTGTACACCTTCAGGAACTAGAAAAGGAAGAGAGAGCTGAACCTAAATTTGGAAAAATGGAGGGGATACTAAAGGTCGGAGCAGAGGAGGCATTCAGGGGACCCATGGGGAGAGAAGTCTGCTTTTCGAAAAATCAACAAACCTTTGACTAGATTGGCTAAGAAAAATAGAGGAGATTCAAATTACTAAAGTTAGAAATAAACAGGACATTACCACTAACTTCACAGAAATAAAGATGATTACGAGGATACTATAACAAGTACATGCCAACACATTTAATAGCTAAGAAGAAATCACAAATTCGTGAAAAGACAATTGACCCATAGAGATGGACAGAGTGAACGGATACATCACGTTAAGGACATTAAATCAATAACCAAAGCTTCCCCCCAAAGAAAAACCTAGAAACCTAGGTCTTTCCTGGTGAATTATGAAGACATCAACTCTTCCAAAATACTGAATAAGAGAGAACACTTCTTACCTCATTCTCAAACCCAGGCTTCCCTTGACCCCTAAGCCAGACAAAGACACTACTGTAAGTCCGCAGCCAATGAGCATTCGCACTGCAGGCTTTCACAGGGGTGCTGCATGAGACTCGCTTTGGCTGGGTGCAGTGGTGTGTGCCTGTAATCCCAGCGTTCAGGAGGCTGTGGCAGGAGGATTGCTGGGAGGTTGGGGCCAGTCTGGGCTACATCGTGAGTTCTGGGCCGTCTGGACTACTACATAGCAAGATCCTGTACAATGAGAAGAAAATTAAGTCCACTGTTTCCCACTTATAATGGTGCAAGAACCTCTAACAAATACCAGCAAACTGAAGTCAGCATCATTTAAAAAAGACTGTGCGCCATGAACAAGTGGTCTTTATTCCTGCATGCAAACACGGCTGAAACATACAGATTAATTCATGAAATATATCACATCGATAGAATGGAGTGGGGAAACTGATAATCATCTCAATTGATGCAGAACCAGAATTGGCAAAAATTCCACATCCTTTCATGATTAAAAAAAAAAAACCCTCAACATAGTAGAAATAGGAGGAAAGTACCTCACATAATGAAGGGAATGAAAAGCATATATTTAATCTCATTTTCAGCAGTGAAAGACTGTTACATCCAAGAGCAGGAAGAAAGCAATGATACGTACACTTACCACTTTGTTTTAGTTGGGAGTGGGTATTGAACCCAGTGCCTTTGCACTGAGCTACATCCCAGCTCCTTTTTATTTTTTATTTTGAGATAAATAAGGTCTCACAAGTTGCTAAGTTTTCCAGGCTGGGCTTGAACTTGTGATCCTCTTGCCTCAGCCTCCTGAGTGTTGGGATTATAGGCATGCACTGCCATACTGGCATTGGCATTCTCCACTTCTGTGCCACATAGTGTTGGATGTTCCAGGCAGAGAAGTAAGAAGAAGAAATAAAGCTTCCCAAGTCGAGGAGCAGGAAGATGACCTGAGCTTATACACAGAACACCTTAAAAATCCCACCAAACCATGGTTCAGACTGGTAAACGCATTCAGCAAATTGCTGTACCCTAGCAACGAATAATCAGAAAGCGGAATGAAGAAAACAATTTCACTGACACAGCATATTTAAGAATAAGTTTAACCAAGGAGGCAGAAAGCCTGTACACTGAAAACTTTAAAACACTGCTGAAAAAATTTAAAGACCTAAAGTTGAAAAACACTCTGTGTTCATGGATTGAAGACAATATTTAGTCAGATTATAATACTACCGCCAAAAGATTTACAGATTTCACACAACCCCTATCAAAATTTCAATAGTTTTTATAGAAACAGAAAAAGTCATCCTGAAATCCAAGTGGAATTTCAGGTGACCTAGAATAGCCAAAATATTTTTAAGAAAGAAGAACAAAATTGGAGGACTCACATTCTGATTTTAAGACTTAGCATGAAGCTGTAGGAATCAACGCAGCACGGGCCCGGCACGAGAACAGCCCTGGGAAGCGTCAGGTGTGAGCCCTCTCGTGTGGCCCGAGGTCTCTACTCCGGTAAAGACGGTGCTGGGAAAGCCAAAACCCACACACAGAGGAGCACAGCCAGACCCCTAGCTCACTCCAATGATAAAAAATGAACTCGAAATAGATCAAAGACACACACAAGAGCTAATGCTCAAAAAGACTCATTTCCAAAGATGTCAACAGCTGACTCCGTGTGCTCAGCATCAGAGCCGTCGGGGAAAGCTGATAAACCCACAGTGCTGCACCCCTCACATCCAGTGAGACGGCTATTATCAGAAGGGTACAAACCAGCCGGGTGCTGGCCAAGCCACTCGGGAGCCTGAGGCAAGAGGATGGCAAGTTTGAGACCAGCCTGGGCAACTTAATGAGACACTGTGTCAAAATATAAAATAAAAAGTGCTGAGCACCAGTGACAGGCCCTGGGGAGGAGCACGGGAGGAGGGTAGTGAGGGCTGGGGAAGATAAGAGCAATGGGACCCTGGGGCATGGCTGGGGGTGCGGAATGGTGCAGTCGCTGCGGAAAACAGCACAGCAGGTCTTCAGGTGCTAAGCAGGTGAGCTGGTGAAACTCCTGGGCCAGTGAGCTCGTGCCCAGGTGCAGAGACTCAGATCTGTGTCAGGTCGTGGCGCCCTGCACCTGCAGCGCCCCGGATCTGCGCTGCTTTGCAGGCAGAGGGCCAGGAGGGCTGAGTGGGGAGGGGCTGGGGGACCCCAGCCATGGCCAAGCTCTCGGTGGGCGCTGATCTGAGCATGGCTTGTGTGGAGGAGGTCATTAGCCTCTGCAGCGTGCATGGAGGGGCCCCAGGTGGTGGGGCCAGGTCACTCCTGCGGGTTGGGTGAGCCCAGTATGGGCTCCGCGTCCTCAGTGGGGAGGGTCTCTGTCCCCGTGCACCGCGGCCACCCCAGCCCCACATGGCTCAGCACCGTCCCCTTTGTTCTGCTGGCCCAGAAATCGGAGGTGGAGTGAGGGACAGGCGCACGCCCAGGTCCAAGCTGCAGGGCAGGTTCCTGGAACAGTGGCGGTGACGTGACCCCGTGTCCCGGGAAGGCCTCCGTCTCCTCCCAGCGTGCCGGCCGTGTCCCTTTCCTCCCTTGCCCCTATCTCCAGTCCTTCAACTGTGAAGAGGTAAACTCCCCGCGGCTGAGCAAACAGGCTGGGTGGCCGCATCCGGGAAGTCTCCGCAGCAGACCCTTTGGGTGGTGGCAGTGGTCGGCTGTCCTGGGACAGGGCAGGACCTGGGGCAGGGCGTTGTGTGCCCACTGTGCACGCCGTGCCATGCCGTGCAGGCCTGTGTGCCTCCATGGGGCCCTTCCAGGCTGGGTGAGGAGGGCGGGCTGTTGGCACCACCTGTGAGAGTCTGAGGAGGACAGCTCCCCGGGTGCCGGGCAGGGCAGGGGAGCAGCTGTCTAGGCAGGGGGCAATGCCCATGCTGGCTCCAAGGTAGGTGCCATGGTGTCCCCGAGCATCAGTGAGCAGGCTGGAATCGAGGGCAGTGGGAGCTGGAGGTTCCAGGGCCCAGGCAGGAGCGGAGGTCCGTGGGTCCTTCAAGCCCCTCCTGTGGCACTGCTGCCAGCAGGCGGGAGTGAAGGAAAGCCTGGCAAGCTGGCCCTGAGCTTCTCCAACCGGGGAGCATCAGGGCTGGGGGCAGCCCAGGCACGGCCCAAGAGGGCACACTGGGGCGAGAGCCGGGCTGGCCAGTCCACGCCAGCCCCCAGCCCGGCCACTGATGCGGCGGAGGCAGCACACCGGGGCAGTCTGTGGGGTCGCAGACTGTGTGTGGGGCCCCATCAGCAAATTCATCCCAGGCCTTTGAGATTACTGCAGCGAGAGGCGCCTGCCACAGTGCCTGCCACGGCCGTGGGGGCGCAGTCGGGCACCGCAGCCAGCGCCGCCAGGCTCCTCTGCGCCCGGACCCCCACCCACCCTGCCTGCTGTCCCTGCGCGCCCGGCACTGGCGGGGCTCCTGGGAGTGGGCCCAGGGGTGCTGACCCTGCTGTGGTGCTCATGAGACTTTCAGATGCGTTCCCCTTCCCCGGCAGTGCCACCCCTACCAGTTCTCGGAGGGGAGCAGATTGGTGCTCGTTTATAAAGCAAAGCAACCTAGAGACCACCCAAGGCCTCCCCGGGGGGGCAAAGCCTCAGGGCCAGTGCCTCCCGCCCCGAGTTCGTCTGTCCTGGGGACACTCCCACATTCTCGCGTCCGCCCGCCCCATTCCCACGTGGGCCCGTGGGGGCCGAGGCCAGCAGCCTCACTGTAAGAGCGGGCACAGAGACAGCTCAAGTTGCACCAACAGGAAGAAGTCACAGTGCCCACAGGGAGGACCGTCACTGCTGGGAAAGGCTGCCCCACGTCCCCGGAAGCCCAGCGAGGGCATTGGGGGTGGGCAGCATGCCCGGGCTCTGCCACTGCCACCCTGTGGCTTGTGCATGCGTCACAGTGCCTCCCAGCTGAGGCCGAGGCAGACCCCAGACCTAGGGGTCCTTTGCCACTCCGGGGAGGGGGAGGCCAAGCAGGACACCCTCTCGGCCAGGGCTGGGTTGGGCCTCAGTTACCCCTCGAGCTGACCCTTGCAGCAGAGAGGAGGCCAGTGAGCTCCAGACTCTGCAAGGGGCTCTGGCCAGCCCCACCAGATCCCTGGGCCTGCAGCCTCGTCCTGGGATCTCATGAGGCGTGCGGGCCAGGTGCCCGTCCAGCACACGCCCCAGTGCTCCCCGATGGGGCTGAGCAGGAGGCCCGGGTCCCACGTCCCGGGCGGGAGCTGTGACTTTGAGGAATGGGCCACCTCTGAGCCCCCCCCCCGCCCTCTGACACCCTAGGGGTCCCTCCCTCCAGCCCTCGGACGTGCGGGGTGGGGGGCGCCTGCGTCTGGTGGCGCAGTCCTGCAGATCCTTCCTCCTCAGGCCGCTCTCTCGCCAAGGCCCCTCCCCGAGAGCAAACACACGTGGCTGCCCTGGGGAGTGGATGCTGCCCTGCGTGGCCCAGGAGTGGGCGTGGGGCCAAGGAGCTCTGCTACAAAAGCCCAGGCCCCTGGGGAGCAGGCGCCAAGCCCCACTCCCTCACCTACTGCCCACCTTGCCAGCCCCCAGGATGGGCCCCGGGAGCCGGAGCTGGGCACCGACCTGGGCCCTCGCGGCCCTGCTCGTGGTACGGCTGGCAGGTAAGGCCGGAGCCTCCACCTCAACACCATCTTCCCAGGGTGCCACCTCCTGTGGGCTCCGCTGAGGGGAACAGGTCAACCCTACGCCACGGGCCCTGGCCTCTGGACTGTGTCTCACAGGGGCAGCGCAGTGTCAGGGACCCAGCGGCCCAGCCTCAATGGGGCGTCAGGGCAGGGCTTGGGCTGGGACAGGTGTGGCAGTGCGCTAGGGTGAGGGGCTGGCATCTCAGGGCTCTGAGAGGCTCGGCACCAGAGAGGGCAGAGACAGCCCTCCGTGCTGGGGTCACAGTCGACACTGGTCCCCCGGGGGGCCCTGCAGGTGGACCCCACCTCCAGGTGATGGGGCTGGAGCAAGGCAGATGAGCAGGTTGCCAGCCACAGCCTGACCCCAGGGCCGAGTCCGGCCGGCCGGCCTGTCTCCCTGCAGGCGTCTCGAGCCTCGGGGCTGCACGGCCCTTGTGAGCAGGGCCGCCGTCTCAGGCTGGACAGGCAGGGACCCGGCCCGAGAGCCCTCCACTTGTGAAGGGTGTGGTGAGGGGTGTCGTCCCCACACCCGCTGCTCAACCTGAGGCCAGCCCGTGGGGCTCGGCCGTGCTCCCCCATTTCCAGGCTCTTCTGGGCTGTGTGGCCTGGGCCGTGCCACCCGAGGGCCTGGAGGGCCTCGATGTCTCCAGACTGCGCAGGGCACCGGCGGAGGGAGCAGCACCCAGGCCGAGGGAGGGAGGGTTGGCCTTGAGTGGGGGCCTGGGCCGGGAGGCCGGTGCCGGGACGCTGGGTCTGGTCCGGGTCCTTGGGGTCGGGTCGGGAGGACACCGGAGCGGCTGTGCCTCAGTCACGCAGGGCTGGAGAGGAGGGACGGACGGGCCCTGCGGTCTCCAGTGTCAGCGGGCGCGGTGGGAAAGGCGAACAGGAAGCAGCAGCCTGCACTCGGGTCTGAGGCCCGGCCCTAGGCGGCCGTCCGGAGCCTCGGGCGCTGCGGGGATGCTGTGCTTGCGCTGAGGGGTGGTGCTGCCTCTTCCAGGCTGGGGCCAGGGTGGCGGAGGGGAGACCACCCTGGGTGCCCTCCCCGTGCTGGTGCCTCGTGCCGCCCGCCCGACTGACTCCCGGCCCCAGCTCTGGGCTGGCTCTGATCTTGGGTTTCTGCTAAGTGACTCCCGGGAACCTCCCACCGTGCCCCACAAAGCTGGCCTTTGTCCTCCAGACGCGGGGGAGGGGGCTGACCCCCCGGCGGCTGCGTCCTGGGGCCAGGCTGCTTCCTGATTCCATTTTCTTTCTTGAATGGCAGGGACCTCTTCTCCGTCCCTTGGGGGATGAGGTGGCCGCCCCACATGGGCAGACCGAGAGGGCAGGTGGGGTCCTCATGTCAGGTCCCCTTTGGGCTCCCAAAGCCCTGGGAGGAGTTTCAGCCTCACAGCGCGTTGGTGGCTGTGGTCAGGCGGCCTCCGTGTCTCCGCCCTTGCTGACTTCCACCCCTTTCCCCGCAGAGAGCCAGACCCCTGCAGAGCTGAGCCCAGGGGACACAGAGCCCCCCACACGTGGCGCCAGGGTGGACGGCGGTATGCAGGCGGGTTGCGGGTCCTGGGTGACAGGGCCGGCGTGTGTCGTGCTGAGACCCTCCCAGGCCTCTGCTTGGGGAAGGTGCTGGGTGCCAGAGGGGTCGGGACTCCTAGGGAGCCCGGGATGCAGGGCCGAGCTCGAGGGGCACCCGGTGAGCTCACGGGCCAGAGAGGGTCGGCAGATGGGGAGTGCCTAGGAGGGTCCAGCGGGGACAGAGAGGAGCTGGACGGTCCTGTCGTGTGTCCTGGGCCCCAGTGGCCCTACGGTGGGCAGCATGGAGCGAGGTTGGAGAGGGGTGTCCCCAGCCATGTCCCCAGTGTGACCCGGCTCTGCCTGCAGCCTATCCCGCGTCGTCTGCCCGGCACCTGGCCTTCATCCCACCCCTCGCCGTCTTCCCCAGTGTGAGCCGTAAGTAGGAGGTGGCCTCTGCCAGCCGGGGAGGGGTCTGCTGGGCCTGGGGGTGAGGCTGGTACCTGTGGGCACTGGGTGACCCTGGGCAGGGCCAGCGCCCTCCTGGTGGCATCTGCAGACCACCCTGGGGGCCGGCAGTCCTGGGACCCGTGGGAGGGCCTGGGATCATGGGGGCCTTGGGGGAGTCAAGCGCTGGGGGAACAATGGCAGTGGGGTGCCTGGTCTCCAGGCGGTGGCCCGGGGGAGCTGGGCACAAAATGGAGGTGCCCGGCAGTCGCCCACTCGCCGGCTCCCCGCAGCCCTGAACCCGGCGCACACCGGGCGCGTCTGCAGCACCTGGGGCGACTTCCACTACAAGACCTTCGACGGCGCCGTCTTCCGCTTCCCCGGCCTCTGCAACTACGTGTTCTCCGCGCACTGCGGCGCCGCCTACGAGGACTTCAACGTGCAGCTGCGCCGCGGCCACGTGGGCTCCAGGCCCACCATCACCCACATCGTGCTCAAGATCCAGGGGCTGGTGCTGGAGCTGTCCAATGGCTCCGTCCTGGTCGACGGGCAGAGGTGAGCAGGCCCAGCCTTCCTCCCAGGGCGTGGCGGTGCCTGGAGCTGTGGGGCAGCACGGGCCTGACCGCACGCTCCCCTAGGGAGGACCTGCCCTACAGCCGTGCCGGCCTCCTGGTGGAGCAGAGCAGTGACTACGTGAAGGTCAGTGTCCGGCTGGTCCTGACCTTCCTGTGGAACGGAGAGGACAGTGCTCTGGTGAGGATGCCTGGCCCCGGGGGACCTCGGGATGGGAGAGACCCTCCAGCCCCAGGGTAAGGGGCTGCAGAGCCAGGGCAGCGGCCTGAGGCTGGAGATGCCTGCCTGCCCCCAGCTGGAGCTGGACCCCAAGTTCACCAACCAGACCTGTGGGCTGTGTGGAGACTTCAACGGGCTCCCGGATGTCAGCGAGTTCTACGTGCGCAGTGAGCGCCCTGGGCTGGGGGCTGAGCGGTGCGGCAGAGTGAGCGGGCGGGAGGGGCATTGAGAGCGGTGGTGGCAGAGCGAGCTGGGCGGGGCGGGGCGGGCCCAGCCTCCGGAGCTGGAGAGCCTCCCACGCGAGCCTTCTCCCGGGCAGACGCCAGGCTGAGCCCGCTCCAGTTCGGGAACCTGCAGAAGCTGGATGGTCCCACGGAGCAGTGCCAGGACCCGCTGCCCTCACCGCCCGACAACTGCACGGACGGGGTGAGCACACCCCAGGGTGTGGAGCAGCAGGAGGCCTGAGGGCGGCTGAGGTGGGACTGGACGGGCGAGGTGAGGCCCCAGGGATGCCCCGAGCGAGCGAGCAGACCGGACAGGGTTCCCAGCCCCCGTGTCATTGAGGAAAGACCCCTGAACCCTGGGATCTGGTGAGGGGGGCAGCGAGGGGAGCGAGACGCCTCTGTGGATGTGCGCCCGGGGGCACACGGGGAGCCGGAGCAAGTGGGCCTCGAATAAGCGGCGAGGATGTGGCCCGGAAGCTCCAGGGGCCCCCAAACCAGCAGAATCCCTGATCCCTAAGTCATGAAGGGAACCTGGGGGCTGCAGCCCCCCACCAGCCGGCTGGTGTCCTGGGAAGGAGGACATTCGTCACAGCAGAAGGTGCTGGGGCCTCGTCAGGCAGACGGGCGCCTCTGCCCCTCGCTTCTGAGTCATCACCAGTCCACCCAGGGTCTGCATTTCCTGGGTGCTCAGACACGGGCAGGCGTGTCCTGGAGCCTGGGTGTGAGGGGTCCATTGTCCTGGGCCACCCCCAGATCCAAGCAAAGTTCAGTGCTCAGTGGCTGCAAATTCAGAGTCAGGTGGAACCACAGGTGGCTAGAAGGATGATGGATGGATGGGTGGACTGATGGACAGACGAACGGATGGATAAATGCATGGCTGGACAGATGGGTATACAGATGGATATACAGATGTGTGGGTGGGTGGGTAGATGAGTGGGTGAGTGGGTGGACGGATGAATAGGTATGTGCATGGGTGTGTGGATATATGTGTGGGTGGGTGGTTGTGTGGATGGAAAGATGGCTGGGTGGCTGGGTGGTTGTGTGGGTGGATGGGTGAGTGGGTGCATCTGTGGAAGGAAACTTGAAGTGGAGAAGGGGCTCTCTGGCCTGGTCTGTGAGGGCAGGGTCCCAGGGATCAGAGGGTACCCATCCTTCCCATGCCCCCAGGAGGACTTTTGCCGCCGTACACTGCTCGGCCCAGCCTTCTCCGAGTGCAATGGGCTGGTGGACGCCAGTGTCTACGTGGCTGCCTGTGTCCAGGACCTGTGCCGCTGTCCCACGTGTGCCTGTGCCACCTTCGCTGAGTACTCCCGCCAGTGTGCCCACAGTGGGGGCCAGCCACAGAACTGGAGGGGCCCCGAGCTTTGCCGTGAGTGCCCCACAGGGTCTGGGCCAGGGTCACATGGAGGCCGGGGTGCAGCTGGGAGACAGGCCCAGGGGCATTCGGGCCACAGTGAGGGTGGGTGGGAACCAGGGGCAAGGCCCAGGCCTGGAGATGCTGGGGGCCAACGGGCCCGGAGGGAGGATGTGGCCCCCAGGCTCTGAGCGGGCATCGGCCAGGGCCTCCCAGGCCTGCCATGGCCTTAGGTGGGCGGGGAGGACCCCAGCCCAGTACTGGCCTTGGGGTACTCGAGGGTCACAGGGCAGGGTTCTCAGGGCAGGACAATGTCCAGGCTGAGCTCTGCTTCCTCCTGCAGCCCAGACGTGCTCGTCCGGCATGCGGCACCAGGAGTGCGGCTCGCCCTGCACCGACACCTGCTCCAACCCCCAGCGCTCCCAGCTGTGCGAGGACCACTGCGTGGCCGGCTGCTTCTGCCCTGCAGGCAGGCCCTATGCCCTCTGACCCCCTCCAGCCCTGACCCCACCCAGGAGGGGGTCCCACCTAAGGGTCCGGGGCGGGTGGACATTGACCATAGGAAGCAGGAGTGTGCTTCCTGAGAGGCAGACAGGCGTCACAGTCCCGGGACTAGCAGGGGCCAGCGCTCACCTGACACTGGGCCCCAGCGGGGCAGGGCCTAGCTGGGGTCTCCTTTGAGGCGAGGTCCCTGTGTGCCGGGCAGGTGGCCTGTGCCTGGGTCCTCGCCTGTGCTCACCACCTGCTCCTGCCCAGGCACGGTGCTGGATGACGTCACGCACGCCGGCTGTCTGCCCCTGGCTCAGTGCCCCTGCACCCACGGCGGCCACACCTTCGCCCCTGGGAGCTCCTTCAGCACCAGCTGCAGCTCCTGGTAGGGCCCCAACCTCAGAGGCCGCACGGGAGGGGATGCCTGCTCCTGCACCCCTCCTGCTCATGGTCTCCCCATAGCACCTGCTCTGGGGGGCTGTGGCAGTGCCAGGAGAGGCCATGCCCCGGCACCTGCTCTGTGCAAGGTGGGTCCCACATCTCCACCTATGACGAGAAGCTCTATGACATACACGGTGACTGCAACTACGTCCTGTCCAAGGTGAGGCCCCCTTCTGCCCCAGCAGGGTCCTCTGGCGGCCATCACTGGACAGGCCAGTGCTGAGAGGGAAGCCCAAACCCAGGGACTGGCCGGCCCCCGGGGGGCCGCACCCACCCTGCACTCAGCCCCCAAAGCCTGGCTTCCTAACAGAGATGCGCGGACAGCACCTTCACTGTGCTGGCGGAGCTGCGGAAGTGCGGCCTGACGGACACCGAGAACTGCCTCAAAGCGGTGACGCTCAGCCTCACCGGCGGGGACACGGTGAGGGCGCCCTGCCCCCCAGCCCGTGCCCCAGGCCTGGAACCCCGGAGCGAGGGCAGCCCCTTCACAGGGGCAGCCCCTGCACCCCCTCAGGGCAGGCTCGGGCAGTCTCCCACTGCCCCCTGGGAGTGGGCAGTGGGCACTGACCCCAGCCTGTCCCTCTGCTCCTCAGGTCATCCGTGTCCAGGCCAGTGGTGCTGTGTTCATGAACTCCATCTACACCCAGCTGCCCGTGTCAGCAGGTACGTGGTCCCCACCAGCCAGGTGAAGTGGGCACCTCCAGGGCAGGCAAGTGGCCCTGGAGCCCAGCTAGGTCCAACCTGGTCCCTGGCAGGCTCTTGGTAGTCTCAGGCAGCTCCAGAGCAGCCTGGGGGCTGGCTGCTTAGTTGAAAAATGGGGTGACACTCTCCCGAGCCTGGTTGCTGTGGAGCCCGTGTCTCCGATCCAGGGGGCTGGTTGGGGGGCTGCCAGTCCTCTGCAGCTGTGTCCTCTTCCACAGCCAACATCACCATCTTCGAGCCCTCGTCCTTCTTCGTCCTGGTGCAGACGGGGCTCGGCCTGCAGCTGCAGGTGCAGCTAGTGCCCGTCATGCAGGTGCATCTTACACTGGACCCTGCATACCACGGCCAGATGTGTGGTGAGGCCTGCTGGCTCCAGGGCGGGGCTGGAGGGGTGGGGGTGGACAGGGGCAGGGAGGCCATCTCAGACACAGCAGCCAGGCAGGAGGCCACTGATGGCCCTGGCCCGGCCCAGGCCTGTGCGGGAACTTCAACCAGAACCAGGCTGACGACTTCACGGCCCTGAGCGGAGTGGTGGAGGGCACGGGTGCCGCCTTCGCCAACACCTGGAAGACCCAGGCCTCCTGCCCCAATGCCAAGAACAGCTTCGAGGACCCCTGCTCGCTCAGCGTGGAGAACGGTACCCCTCCCCTGGGTCAGGGCTAAGAGGGAGTAGGCACCCAGCTCCTGAGGAGGGCCGGTGGGGCTCGGGGGCAGGAGGGCAGTGCTGTGTGCTCCTCCCCAGAGAACTACGCCCAGCACTGGTGCTCGCTGCTGACCGACCCCGCTGGGGCCTTCTCTGCCTGCCACTCCACTGTGAACCCCGCACCCTTCCGCTCGGTGAGGGCCGGTGGGGAGCGTGTGGGAGCCCTGGGGTTTGAGCACGGATGGGAGGCGCCCGGGGAGGCCCCTCCTGCCCTGGCCTTTGGGTGGCCGCCTGCATCCGTGTCCTGGGTACCTCCTGTGAGGACACCACTGACCGCACTAGGGCTCCCCTCACGGCCTCCTCTCGTCTCAGTTCCGTCCGCTAAACTCTCTTCCCAGTGAGACTCCAGCCATGGCACTGGGTCCAACCCCAGTGAACCTTTACAGGGACACAATTCATCCCAGAGCAGGAGGCTCCAGGCCACGTTCCTGGAAGCCAAAGCCCTGAATGCACCAGGGTCCCTAGACGCAGTCCCCAGCTCACCTCCAAGCCCACCCTGCCAGGGGACCCCACCTCTCCAGCCAGCTCCTGCCTCAGTCTCCCCTCCCCACATCATCTACCCCCCCACCCCGTGCGGCCAGAGCTCTACCTGTCCTTATCCTGTGGGGTCCACTCTGGGACCCTGCCTCTCCAGCTTCCTGTCTTCCCGCTGCCCCTGGGTCCCACCCCAGCCTCTGCTACTGCTCTCCCTGCTGTCCCCTCCCCTGGGGCTCAGACACCTGTGTGTCTTTAACAGCAAGCTCAGCCACCTGGGCCAGCCTTCCGGTGCTGTCTGTCTCTGGCAGGGATGGGATGGGATGGGAGGTCTTGAGGGGCTGTGGGGTCCCTGACACGCCACCCCCCCCCAGAACTGCATGTTCGACACCTGCAACTGCGAGAGGAGCGAGGACTGCCTGTGCGCCGCGCTGTCCTCCTACGTGCACGCCTGCGCCGCCAAGGGCGTGCTGCTCCGCGGCTGGCGCGACGGCGTCTGCAGTGAGTGCCCCGTGGGCCAGCCGGGTGGGCATCCCAGGGGCCCTGGAGGGCAGCAGCCGGGCGCTCCACTCCCCGCCTGGCACCGGAGAGCCTTGCAGCCTGTGTCACTCTCCTGCCTCGCCTTACAGCCAAATACATGAGCAGCTGCCCCAAGACCCAGAGCTACGTGTACGTGGTGGACACCTGCCAGCCCACCTGCCGCGGCCTGAGCGAGGCTGACGTCACCTGCGGCGTGTCCTTTGTGCCCGTGGACGGCTGCACGTGCCCCGAGGGCACCTTCCTGGATGAGGCGGGCGCGTGTGTGCCGGCCCACGAGTGCCCCTGCTACTTCCGCGGCAGCGTGGTGGCACCCCGGGAGGTTGTGCAGGACGACGGCGTGGTGTGGTAAGCAGGCCCAGGGCTCCAGGCCCCCTTCCTTCTGGCCTCCCGGCCCCAGCCAGTGGAGTCTCTGAGGCAGAGCCTCCCCATCAGAGGTCTCTGTGCCTGGCCAGGGTTTCCAGATGCAGAGGCCAGGCTGGGCAGGGGGCACTGTAGCAACAGACCTCCGGGAGGAGACCTGGAGTTGTTCTGCAGTCCTGGGGCCACAGAGAGGTGCAGGCGGGAGGGCCCCTCCAGGGCTTCTGCCCTCAGCTCCCAGCTGCCCCTGCCCCTCCCTGCCCTCGAGGGGGCCCACTTTGGCAATTCCAGTCCGTGGCAGATCATGGTCGCCCAACTGCTCACCCCATGGCAGGAAAGTGGAGGAGAGACTGGGGAGGGGCTGGGTCCGCCGCCTAATGGCCCTCTACAGCACCCTAGCGAGGCCAAGCCCTTAGCATCTGGTCCTTGGGGGACAGGGAAGCTCCCAAGGGCGGCCCGAGCTGAGGGCCACACCCCAGCCCTGGGTCCACCTGCCTCCTGCCACTGAGTGCCTTTGTGGACTGATGCTGGCAGAGACCCCAGCAGCAGCAGCAGCAGCAGCCCGGCCAGGTGAGGGGAGGCGGGCGGGACGCCGGGTGCAGAGCAGCAGGCCCTCTTTTGCAGCACGTGTGAGAGCGGGAAGCTGAGCTGCCTGGGAGCCCTGGTGCAGAGAAGCCCAGGTATCAGCCGCCTGCCCAGGAATGGCGAGGGAGGCTGGGTACTGCACCAGGGTTCAGGGCGCTGGGCTGGGCCTGGGCCGGACCGGGCATCTCTGCCTGGCCTGTGACGTGCTCCGTACCTGTCTCCCAGGGTGTGTGGCGCCCATGGTGTACCTTGACTGCAGCAACGCCTCAGCCGGCAGCCCTGGGGCCGAGTGCCTCCGAAGCTGCCACACACTGGATGTAGAATGCGTGAGTGCTGGGTCCCCAGCCGGGAGTTGCAGGGTGTGGCCCCCAGCTCCTGGGGCCTGGGGTCCCTGTGCTGCTGGACGTGGTGACTGTGGGGCTTCCTGACCTCAGTGCCTCTTGCCTGCATATGGCCTCCGCCTGGCACCCCCCAGGATGGGCAGCTTCCCCCAGCTTGGGGTCTGGGACCCTGGGGGAGCCAGCAAGCCGGCCACGTTCCTGGTCCTGACCAGCCGCGTCCCACAGTTCAGCACGCACTGCGTCTCAGGCTGCGTCTGCCCCCCGGGGCTGGTGTCCGACGGGAGTGGGGGCTGTGTCGCCGAGGAGGACTGTCCCTGCGTGCACAATGAGGCCAGCTACCGGCCCGGGGAGACCATCCGCATCGGCTGCAACACGTGGTGTGTCTCGGGCTGTGGGGGCCGGGCAGGGAGGCACCCGGCGCTGGCCCTCAGCCCCTTGTGACAGGTGGCACAGGGGTCTCTGAAGGTGACCATGACAGCCTTCTCCAGCACCTGCAGGAGCCGGCACTGGGAGTGCAGCAACCAGCCCTGCCTGGGCACCTGTGTGGCCTACGGGGACGGCCACTTCATCACCTTCGATGGCGAGCGCTATGGCTTTGATGGCAGCTGCGAGTACACGCTGGCCCAGGTGTGTGCCCTCGCCCAACTGCCACCCCAGGCTGGCTCCCTCAGCCTGTGGCAGCATCACCTCGTCTCTTGCCGCTCCAGGACTACTGTGGGGGCTCCACCAGCACCGATGGGACCTTCCGCATTGTCACTGAGAACGTCCCCTGTGGAACCACTGGGACCACCTGCTCCAAGGCTATCAAGATCTTCGTGGAGGTGGGCTGCACACGGGGTGTGAAGACTGCCTCCCTCTCCCCAGCCACAGAGGCTTCCACGAGTCTCACCAAGCTGAGGCCCGGTGTCTGGGACTCAGGCCGGCAGGGGCTCCAGGCACCCGGCCGGTGGTCAAACCCCTCCACCCCCTGCCTGTCTCCTGTCAGCCGCCTCCTCTGTGTCTAACCCTCTCCCTGCCATTGGCTTTAAGGCTGCCCAGGCCGTTCAGGATGGTCCTGCTTTTCCCACGGTCACATCCTCAGGCCCTGGGCTGGGCTGTGCGGACAGACCCTCCAGGCCGCAGTTCCCCTCCTGTGGCACCCATGTCCAGCTGGGGGGACACAGGGTTCACAGGGCAGAAGCAGAGCAGCTGACTGGGGGGCTGCCCCCATAGAGAGGGTTCGGTGACACAAGCCTTGGGGGCTCCCCTACAGCACAAGGCCTCCCCTACTGCCAGCACATGCTGTCTGCCTCTGGCCACACCCCCCACAGCACAAGCCCTGAGTCCCTGTGAGTCCCCGCTAGGGTCCTCCAGCCCCTGTGTGCCTCCATCTGCAGAGCTATGAGCTGATCCTCCATGAAGGAGGCTTCAAGGTGGTGGAAAGGGGACCCGGCAGCAACCTGCCCTACAAGGTCCGCTACATGGGCATCTTCCTGGTCATCGAGACCCGCAGTGGGATGGCTGTGTCCTGGGACCGGAAGACCAGTGTGTTTATCCGGCTGCCGCAGAGTTATAAGGTAAGCCCTACCAGAGGGCCCCTGAGAGAGTGTGGAGCCCACGCTGGCCAAGGGGAGCATTGGCCTGCTGCAGAGTGAGCTGCCCTGCCCACTGACCTCGTAGTGGCAAAGGGCCTGCTACGGGCAGGAGCTGCCCACGTGCCCAGCCAGCACCCCTTCATAGCTGCTCCCCTCCGAAAGTTCATGGGGCGCTGCTCCTGGTCAGGCTCTGAAGGCCCACCCCCGCTGCCTGGTTCCACGTCTCCCTCCTCACCTCAGGGCCGGGTCTGTGGCCTGTGCGGGAACTTTGACGACAACGCCGTCAACGACCTGACCACACGCAGCCAGGCTGTGGTGAGCGACGCGCTGGAGTTCGGGAACAGCTGGAAGTCGTCACCCGCCTGCCCGGATGCCCTGGCGCCCAAGGACCCCTGCACGGCCAACCCGTACCGCAAGTCCTGGGCCCAGAGGCAGTGCAGCATCATCAACAGTGCCACCTTCGCCGCCTGCCGCTCCCAGGTGGGTCTCAGAGACACCCAGGGTTCCAGCTTGGCAGGCAGGGCCAGTGGAGTTGGCAGCCACTTCTTGCTCCTAGGGGAGCCTGGTCTGGACCTCCCACCAGGCAGGTGCCTGTGACCCCTGTCTCTGGCACAAAGCTGACCAATGACCCTACAGCAGGGACAGAGAGCCTGTGGGGCTCAGGGGAAGGTGATCGGCCTGCGGGAGAGGCTCCAAAAGCCATATCGTGAACTTTAGCAAAGACTTGAGGGTCCACTGAGGGGCCTGGCTTCCTAGGTCAGGACCTCGGGTGCTGATGAGAGGGGCAGCTCGTGAAGGGGGAGGTGGTGCTCACACTCCTTTGCCTGTGCTGTGAGCCCACCCCGCTCCGCACATGTCCTTGGAGCAGGTGGCCAGCATGCCCTTGCAGCTTGACGGTTGACTTCAGCTGAGAGGCCAATGCGTGGTAGAAGCGGGAACGGGGCGCCCTCTGAGCTCTGTCACCCAGGAGCAGCCTGGGGCAGGGCTCTCCCCGCTCACCAGGACAGACAGGTGGCCACCGTGTTGTGTGTGGGGGTGCAGAGTCTGGAAGTCAGGTGCCCAGCGCTTCCCCAGGGCACAGCAGCAGGGGTCTGTGACAGGACAGGGACAGACCCAGCAGGGAGCTCCCCTTCAGAAGCAAGGCTCAGGGTGGGCAGGGACTCTGCACAGAGGGAGCGGAAGGGGACTCCGGCAGTGGAAGGCAGAGTGGGATGGAGCCTGGCGAGCAGGAGCTGCGTGGGACGGCACACAGGTAGAGGGCGGCCAGGGTGCAGTGAACGGGCCACCCGCACAATGAGACTCCGTGGTGAGAGCATCCAAGGAGCAAGCACGTTCTCACAGAGGGCAGGCGGACGGGTGGCAGGTGGAGAGGGAGGTGGAGAGGGAGGTGGGTAGGTAGCTGAGCAGGTTGGCAGGTGGACAGGTGAGTAGACAGTCAGCAAGCAGGTGGACAAGTGGGCAGGTGGAGAGACAAGGCAGGTGAACAAGAAGACGAGCGCAGGCAGACAGGCAGAGAGCCAGCCAAGCGGGGAGGTAGGCAGGTGCACAGGCGGAGGCGGACAGGTGGAAAAGGACCCCAGAGATAGGGCCAGCTCCTGCTCAGGACACACTGAGGTGTCCACTGGCCTGGGATCAGTGATCTCAGACCACTAGTGTGGGGGCTTGGCCTACAGCTGCCCCGGGGGCCTGAGCTGTACCTCTACCCCACACTCCAGGTTGACTCCACCAAGTACTACGAGGCCTGTGTGAGCGACGCATGCGCCTGCGACTCAGGGGGCGACTGCGAGTGCTTTTGCACCTCTGTGGCCGCCTACGCCCAGGCCTGCCACGATGTGGGTGTGTGTGTGTCCTGGAGGACGCCGGACGTCTGCCGTGAGTGGGGCTCTGTCCGTGGTGCTGAAAGGCCGGGGGTGACCTGGGGCTGACAGGCGCTCCACCACACTCAGACCCCAGCACTGTGAGCCTGTGCGTGTGTGTGCCGCCCGTGCGTGGATGTCAGCCTGTGTGGTCTAGATGGCAGCTCCCAGACAAGGGGCCCCCAGGGTGGGTACCTGGACAGTGGGGGCCCGGGTTGGGGTGTCCCAAGTGTGGGGAAAGGAATCCCTGGGTAACACGCTGGCCAAGGGGCCTGGCAGGTGCCCGCTGAGCCTCTGCCCTCTGTGTTCAGCGCTCTTCTGTGACTATTACAACCCCACTGGAGAGTGCGAGTGGCATTACCAGCCCTGCGGGGCGCCCTGCCTGCGCACCTGCCGGAACCCCAGTGGCCGCTGCCTGGTGGACCTGCCCGGCCTTGAAGGTGAGGGTGCACCCAGGAAAGTGTTCCTGCTGTGAGGTGGGGAGGGTATCACTGGGCAGCCCAGTCCTGTCCCAAGAGGGCTTAAGGCCCAGTGACCCCCATGCCACCCCAGGTTGCTACCCCAAGTGCCCACCCAGCCAGCCCTACTTCAGCGAGGACCAGATGAAGTGTGTGGCCCAGTGCGGCTGCTACGATGAGGATGGGAACTACTATGACATCGATGCACAGGTCCCCACTGCTGAGAACTGCTGGCACTGGTGAGGGGGGGGCAGGCAGT
>RJWM01022530.1:0-33496 GCA_004363535.1 Dasyprocta punctata | reverse complement strand
TTTTCATAAGGTGACAACCCAGTTATTGACTCTTTGTAATATTTCCCATCCAATCTGGGTTTTGTTCATGAAGTCTGTGCTTAGCACCTATGTCATCAAGATTTCTACTTAATTTCTCTTTCAGTAGATTTGGTGTTTCTGTTTTAATATTTAGACTTTAGTTTAGTGTATGGTGATAGACATGGGTCCAGTTTTAGTCGTCAGCATGTGAAAAGCCAGTTTTTCCAGCCCCATTCATTAGAGAAGCTATGTTTTTTCCAGTGAGTATGTTTAGCCTTTTTGTCAAGGGTAAGGTTATTGAGTGTGTTTGGAGTTGTGTCTGCATCCTTTACTCTGTTCCAAAGATATTTGTGTCTGTTCTTTTTTGCCAGTACCATGCTGATTCTGTCACAGTAGCTTTGTAGTTGAATTTAAGTAAGGAATTGATGCCCCCTGCTTTGCCTTGATTGTCCCAAATTCCTTTTACTATTCTAGGTCTCTTCCATTTCCAAATGAAATTTTGAAATATTTTTCTACTTCTTTGAGGTATACTAAGGGTATTTTGATTGGAATTTTGCTAAATCTATAGAACACTTTTGGGAGTATGATCATTTCCTTATTTATTTATTTGGTACTGGGAATCAAACTCAGGACCTTGAGCTTGCCAGGCAGTTGCTTATGCCACTGAGTTATATCACTGGCCCTGTATGGCCATTTTCACTCTATGGGTTCTTCCTATCCATAAGCAAGGGATATCTTCCCACTTTCTGATAGCCTCTTTAATCTCATTTTTCAGAGTATTGTAATTTTCAATGTATGGATCTTCTGCTATCTTTGTTAAATTGAGTCTAGTATTTCATTTTTGGGGGATGCTATTGTGAAGGGTGTGGTTTCCCTAATTTCTCTTGGAGTGAGTTTGTTGTTTGTATACAGGAAAGTTATTGATTTTTCACTGTTGACTTTTGTATTTATTTATTTACTTATTTTATTTTTTTGCGGCACCAGGGATCGAACTCACAACCTCGCACCTGCCAGACAAGCGCTTAAGTAAGCCACTGAGCCAAACTCCCGGCCCTAGGTTTTTGAGGCAGGGTTGCACTATGGAGCTCAGGCTGGCCTTGTGCTTGCGTTGTAGCCCAAGCCAGCCTCAAACTCACAACGTTCCTCCTACCTCAGCCTCCCGAGTGCTGGGATTAAAGGCATGTGCCACCATGCCCAGCTTCACTGTTGACATTTTATCCAGCTACAATACTGAGTTTGGTTATTGAATCTATGAATCTTTTGGTGGAGCATTTGGTTTCTTCTATGCAGAGTATCATTTCACACACAAATACTAACCTTTTAACTTCTTTCTTTCCTATCCTCATTCCTTTCATTTCTTTCTCTTGTCTAATTGCTCTGGCTAATGTCTCCAGAAATATATTAAATAGCAATGGTAATAGTGCACATCCTTGTCTTGTTTCTGATTTTAGGATGAAAACTTTCAGTTCGGGAACATGTAGCATGATGTTAGCTGTTGGTTGAAATAGAGGGCTTTCATCAGATTGAGATAAAGAACATCTATTCCAGTTTTCTGCAGGGTTTTTATCATAAGTGTGTTGGATTTGTCAAATATTTTTCTGCGTCTATTGAGATGATCATGTGATTTTTTTTTTTTTTTTTGGTCTTTGGCCATGTTAATAATTGTGTGTTACATTTATGATTTGTGCAGTAAACCACCCCTGAATCTCTGGGATAATCCCTAGTTTACCATGGTGTATCATCTTCTTGATGATTTGCGGCATTCTGTTTGCCAATATCTTATTGAGGACTTTTTGCTTCTATGTTCATTAGGGAGATTGGCTTGTAGTTTCCTATTTTGGTTGCATCCTCCTCTGATTTTGGTATCAGGGTAATCCTTGCTTCTGGGGACAAATTTGGAAGTGTTACTTCACTTTCAGTTTTCTGAAAGTGTCAGCATTAGTGGCATTAGTTTTTCTCTAAAGTTTTTGTTGAAATGAACTGTGAATCCATTAGGACCTGTCCTTTTCATTGTTGGTAAATTTTTAACTACATTTTTAATTTCAGTGACTGATATGGGTTATTTAGAATTTTTATATCTTTTTTAATCAGTCTTGGGAATTCATGTAGTTCTAGCTATCTGACCATTTCTTTTGTGTTTTCTATCTTATACTACTACAGATTTTTGGTAGTATTGATGATGTGGCTTTCTGCAGGAAGCACTGTGATTTTCCCATTTTCATTTCTAATTGCTTGAGTCTTTCCTCTTTTTGATGAGGTTGGCTAAGGGATTATCAACTTTATTTAATCTTTCAAAGAATCAACTCTTTGACCAACTTCATTGATTTTTTTTTCTCCATTGCATCAATTTTTGCTGTCATTTTATAATTTCCTCTTTCCTATGAGGTTTGCTTTTGAATTGTGTTTTTTCTAGAAGTTTGAGGTTCAACATTAGGTTATTTATTTGAGCTTGTTCTGTTTTCCTAATGTGAGAATTCATTGCTATAAATTTTCCTTATAGACTGCTTTCATTGCATTCCATAACTTCCAGTATGTTGTATCAGCATAGTTGTTTAATTAAGATACTGTTTAATATCTTCTATAATTTCCTCTGTGATCCATTTATTTGTTCTGGAGGATTTTGTTTAATTTCCATGTATTTATGTAGTCTTTGCAGTTTGTTTTGAAGATGATTTACAGCTTCATTGCATTGTGGTCAGATAACGTGCATGGGATGATTTCAGTTCCTCTGCATTTACTTAAGTATGTTTTATGGACTTGTGTGTTCTAACTTGGAGAATATCCTGTGTGCAGCTGAAAAGTATGTGTATTCTGATGTTATAGGGTGGAACACTGTGTAGACATCAACTGAACCCATTTGTTCACAGGTTTGGTTTAATTCTTATATTTGTTTGTTGATTCTTTGTCTAGCTGATCTATCTATTTGTGAGGGTGGGATAGTAAGTTCCCCCATTTCAATTGTTTTTGTACTTCTTTGATTTTTCATGTCTGTTACGATTTGTTTTATGTATTTGGGTGTACACATATTTGGCACATATATATGTATGATGCTTACCATCTCTTCTTGTAGTTTTCCCTTATCAAGTATGTATTCACTTTCTTTTGCCCTTGATTTCTAATCTCATTGCACATTTCTTTGTCATGGCAGTATCTTATTTCTCCATTGATTTTGAAAGATAGTTTTGCAGCATAAATCAGTCTCCATTATAGGATCTTTTTCTTCAGGGCTTGAATTACCTCACTGCCAGCAGTTTTTGATTTGAGAGTTTGTGTTAAGAAGCCTGCTGTGTTTCTCATAGACTTTCCTTACAGGTGTTTTGTGTCTTTCCTCTATTCATTTTTTATTGTGTTGTGCTGAAATTCTGGAATCTTGATTATTATATGCCTTTATGTAGATTTATTTTCATCATGGCAATTTGAAGTTATATATGTTTCATTTACTCATATGTCAAATTTTTTATTAACTTTTGAAATATTCTGCCATTATTTCTGTGAAGAGGCTTTTATGACTTTTGTGCTGTCTACAACTTTCTTACTGACTTTAGTCTTCCTTGTATTGTCCTTATTTGCTTCACCTTGTGGCTGATGGATTGATTTTTCACGGTCTCGTTATTTTTAAGATACCTTTCTTTTCATGATTGTAACTGAATCCTATCTTCTAGATCTGATAGTCTATCCTCACCCTCATTCAATCTGTTGCATGTATTTTCAATGGAGTTTTTAATCTCCTGGATTTGTGTTTGAATCTGTCTCACAGATTCCATTTCTTTCCTATGTTGGGCATGCATGGTTTCTATCATTTTCCTGAGTTCATCTATTTTTTAAAATCTGTGTCTGGTTTAATGTCTTTCATTTTGATCATCATTTCTTTTTGCAACTTAGAGATAATTTTCACTTTATCTTTTTCCATTTGTGTTCATTTACGTTGCTATCATTTCAGGAAGTTCCAGTGGTTGTTTTCTGATTTCCTTTGTGTCATTTTGCTCTGAACTTGTCCTGTTTGGACTGGGGATCTTGGGTTACATTTTGCTTCTGCATCTTTTCATGCTCTGTTTTTTCTTTTGTATGTGTGTGTGTGTGTGTGTGTGTTTGTGTTGGTTCTTATACATTTCTTATGATAGACAGCTTTATCCCTACTATTGAGGTATTCCTATGAAGTGTCTCTTCCTCAGGGATGTCTTCTCTGTGTATGTGGTTCTTGATCTTCGTGTTTATCCTGAGAACATACCTGTCCAGTGTATTAAGGATGAGAAGTTGCTATGCATTTGACTCAGCACCCAGTTCTTTAGTACTAGACTATGGTGATCATTATTACCCCATATAATCACAGTGGTTTTTTTTTATGAGGGAGTAAAACTGATTTTAGCAGGTATAGCATACTGGCTAAAGTAGTACAGTTATCAATTACAATAGTCTCAAACAAAGTATGGCTACTGACATACTGTAGTACCTATTAACCTGATACACTTAACCATCACAGCAAACTCTATAGTTATGTAACACAATCCACCCTATACCAGGAACTTGGATGTGATGACTTTCCTCTTAGTGGAGAGATTTTTATGACGAGTAGAAGATAACAAAAAGAAAGTCAATAAATCTAAGTCATGAAAGAGAGAAAAAAGTGGAAAAACAAAAGAGAAACATCCATTAAAAAGAAAACAAGGCAAAGTAACAGACAACAAAACAAAATAACCAACAACGATGGAAGAAGAAAAACCAATCAAACAAACAGAAAAATGAATGTAGTAAAATTTCTCTGGTGTCTTCATTTATGTAGTAGGTCCAAGTCAGATTTCAGACATGTTTTGTACTCCAGGCAGGTTTACTGTGGGATTTGTGGTGGATAGGGAGTTGATCTTGGCCTCTGGATGTGGAAGCTCAGACTGGTCTTCTGTTGTTGGAATTCTCCATAAGCTGTTAGATAAAAAATGGCAGCCCCACCTGCACACTCATATTACACAGGTCTGTCTGCTGAAGCGTAACACTCATTTACCTAGCTTACAAAGTTCTGACTCATATTTTCACTGCTTATACACGTTTTACACGTTGCTGGTTCCATCTTCCCATCGTTATTGCACCTGCTGCAGACTTGCTGGGTCACTGGGTTTCCCGCGTGCGCTGGGCAAACATGTATGCCCCTGCCCAGGCCTTTGTGCTTTACTGTGGTTCTCACCTGAGATGGGGCTGCATGTGCTACCCTACCCTGTCTGAGCTGTCATGTTCTCACTTCAGATTTTTTTGAGTTAAGGTGGTTCATGGTGTAGTGTGTCTCAATCTTCCTCTTTGATGTATCTGTCTGATGACTTAGGAGGCAGTGAACTTTGAGGATGTGGCTGTGAACTTCACCTTGGAGGAGTGGGCTTTGCTGGATCTCTCTCAAAAGAAGCTTTATAGAGATGTGATGTGGGAAAACCTTAGGAACATGGCTGCTATAGGTAAGGAAAGTATCATTTTCTCTATGGTATTGAGAAGATAGGATGTTGCACAGCAGTGCAGTTTTCTTAATTGTAATATGGTGAAATTTTAATGCATTTTTCAGGTATGATTACATTATACTATGAATCTAACTGGCGTCTATTAATTTTTTTTATAAATACAATTATTCATCATTTTATTTCTGTTTGTATATTTTAGGAAAAAACTGGGATGATCAGCAAATTGAACATGAATACTATAGCTGCAGGGGAAATACAAGGTAATTTTCACTCTGAAAATGTGAATGTTCCTGAAGAGTCAGAGTGTGAGCAGAAATAGTAAAACCAGCCATTCTGTACTTGAGAGGCCATGTTCAAATTTCTTCAATCTCATGAGATTTCTCCATAGATGTGTTCATGCTGAGTATCTGTATTCAAAATGTGAATCGATGCCGTTATTTTGGTAACAGCTGTTTTTAGAAAATTCTCCACACCATTCAGTCCATTCATGTTCCAAAATATTACGATATACCATCCCATATTCTTGGTGGGAAGCTCATAAAGTGTAACATTTGTGAAGATAGGTATAGGGATTTTTGAAAAGGGTGAAAAGAAAAATTCAAATTTTGCATGGAGTAGTGGTGTGTATCTACTTGCCTAGCACTCAGGACTTGATTTAAGAGGATTGCCATGAGTTAGCAGTCAGCCTGGGCTATATATTGAGTCAGTAGTAGTTTGGACTATATAATAAGATGATGTCTATAAAAAAAAATAAAAACTCTGTTTTATCCAGCTATATTTCTCCTTTGGTCATCCTCTCAAGGTTAAAGTAATCATATTAGGATAATACACTCATGACCATCTTTGTAGCAGCATAATGTACAATACCTAAGCTCAAGAAACATCCTACATGCTCATTCACAAATGAATGCATTAGCCGGGCGTGGTGGCGCACGCCTTTAATCCCAGCACTCGGGAGGCTGAGGTAGGAGGAGCATTGTGGGTTCGAGGCCAGCTTGGGCTACAACGCAAGCGCAAGGCTGGCCTGAGCTATATAGTGCGACCCTGCCTCAAAAAACTAGGGCCAGGAGTTTGGCTCAGTGGCTTAAGCGCCTGTCTGGCAGACTCGAGACTGTGCGTTCTGATCCCCGGTGCCACAAAAAGCAAAAACAAAACAAAAAACAAATGAATGCATTATGGTAACTGAGGAACCGCACCATGATGTTAACATGTTCTGAATCTTAACATTATGTGAATCTGTAATAGGAAAGACATACATTCATACTCAGCCTGGGTAACAATGCTTGTTAAGACTCTGTTAAAATAAAAAATAAAAAATAAGTCCTTGATGTAGCTCAGTACTAAAACTGAGTTCAGTCTCCAACACTGAATGAAATGTGCTGTGTCTACACATTGGAAAAATATGGAGCCATAGAGAACAATGAAATGATACCACTTAACAAAAGGTGGGTGGATTCTGTAATCATAATGCTTAATGTGTGAGACAAAAATATCACTGTGTTATACTGTAGTGAGAAACCAAAAAATATGAATTAAGGGGTAAAATAAAGGATAGATTATAGAAAAGAGAGCAGTAGACGGTTTAGAGAATGTTGACAGATTCATTGGAAGGCAGAGGGAGTTGAGTTCTGGAGGAAAGGGTATGAAAAGTAGCCCACACATGGTATTCCATTTGAATAATTCAATTCCGTTTGAATTATTCAAACAGAAGCAGTTATGTATTGCCATCATATGAATTATAACACACAAATGGTAATCCCAGCATTTGGGAGACTGAGGCAAGAGAATCATTGCGAGTCTGAGAACATCCTAGGTACAAAGTAAGCTTAAGGCCAGCCTGAATGGTTTAGCAAGAATCTGTCTCAAAAAGACCAAAATAAATAAATAAATAAAAATAAAAAGAATAAAAAGAAGCTCACAAATGTACATTATACTTTTGGTAAATGCTGTTTTCAAGCCATTGGCCAGAGTATACAGTAAATTTATGATCAGATATTCTTGGAAGACAAGAAACCTGATCTTAAAGTAAATCACTAATAAAATGAATTTTATTTTTAAAATTTATTTTATATATTTATTTATTTTTTTGGAGACGGTCTCACCATGCAGTTCAGACTGGCCTTGAACTCACTTTGTAGCCCAAGGTAGTCTCGAACTCACAACGATCCTCCTGCTTCTGCCTCCCGAGTGCTGGGATTACAGTCATGCGCTACCATGCCTGGCCAATAAAATGAATTTTAAATGTGACTGATTATATTTTCTTATTTCTCTTTTACAGAAAGGAAGAAGTAAAGAAATGCTTACAACATAAGTTATGGAATCAGCGTGAAGAAAAGAGATTTTGGTCTCCAGATACGAATATGAATTTGAAATCAGTTGGTACAAAGTCAAGTGAAAGGTTTGCTTGCAGAAAGCCCTTACTTGGTAAATTATTGCCAGAAGTTTCCATCATCACTAACACCAGACTCAAATCACATGACTATCAGGGATTTGAAGATGGGAAAACCTGCACTGACATCCACTGCTTTCACAAGCATGCAAACAAAAACTCTGGAGAGAAACCCCCAGGATCCAAGCAAAGCTTAAAATCCTACTCTGATTTTCCTGAAGGAAGGAATGCTGAAGAGAAGTCCTTTGTATTTGAGCAAGATATGGAAGCCTTCAATACAGCCAACTATGCTCAAATAGGGGAAAGAAATCATAGTCAATTGAATACCTATGTATGTGGACAATATGAAAAAGGCTTTAATTTTCAACATGATATTCAGATACATGAAAGAGCTAACACTGTAGAAAATGACTATGTGGGTAAACAGTGTGGACCAGTAGTTAGTAATAACATTTCATTTTGGAAATGCAAAAAAACTCACATTGTTAAGAAACTGTATGTATGTAAGCAATGTATGAAAGCCTTTACCACGTACAGTGCTTGTAAAAGACATGAAAGAATTCATTCTGGGGAGAAACCCTACATGTGTAACCAGTGTGGGAAAGCTTTCAGCAGACATAGTGATTGCAAAATTCATGAAAGAACTCACACTGGGGAGAAATTATCTGTATGTAAGCATTGTGGGAAAGCTTTTAGCAGACAGAGTCATTGTGAAAGTCATGAAAGAACTCACACTGGGGAGAAACCATATGTCTGTAAACATTGTGGCAAAGCTTTTAGCAGACACAGTGGTTGTAAAAATCATGAAAGAACTCACACTGGGGAGAAACCATATGTATGTACACATTGTGGGAAAAATTTTAGCAGACACAGTGATTGTAAAAGTCATGAAAGAACTCACACTGGGGAGAAACCATATGTATGTAAACATTGTGGGAAAGCTTTTAGCAGACATTGTAATTATAAAAGTCATGAAAGAATTCACACCGGAGAGAAACCATATGTATGTAACCAATGTGGGAAAGCATTTATAACTCAGAAAGACTGTAAAATACATCAAAGAACTCACACTGGAGAGAAACCCTATGTATGCAACCATTGCGGGAAAGCATTTACAACCCAGAGGGAATGTAAAATACATCAAAGAACTCACACTGGAGAGAAGCCCTATGTATGTAACCAATGTGGGAAAGCCTTCACCACATCCAGCTATTGTAAAAAACATGAAAGAAGCCATTTTATATAGAAACCTTTTTGTATGTAACCAATGTGGGAAAGCCTTCTTCTAGCACAATAATTGTAAAAGACATGAAAGAAGTCACACTGGGGAGAAACCATATGTATGAAAGCATTTAACTCACAGAATCATTGTAAAAGTCATGGAAGAATTCACATAGGAGAGAAATCCTAAGTATGTAACTCCTGTTGGAAAACCACCAAACACAGCCATTGTAAAACACACAAAAGTACTCACAGTGGGTAGAAACCCTGTCTATGTAAAGAATGTGGGAGCATTTTCAACAAAAATATTCATTGTCAAAAACATAAAAGTATTCACACTGGGGAGAAGCCCTTTGTATGTAAGCAATGTGCAGATGCTCTCAGTAGATAGTTACTTTCAAAGATGTGAAAGTTCTCCCAGGGTACTTAGCTTATGTATTTAAATAGCTTGAAAATACATAAACTGCACACATGTATTGTGAAATCTGTGAAAGAATGGGCAAAAACCTTCAGTAATCTCGTAATCATCGCACCTAAAAATGTAAGGGAAATTGTATGTGAAGATGTAAGATAACTTACCCAAACATTGAAAGACAGTGGAGAGAACTCTTCTATGTAAGCAGTTTAATAAAACTTTCAATACATAGGGTTATTACTATGTAAATGAAGGAGTAAGTAATGAAAAGAATCTAAACATCTGAGCAATGTGGGAAAGGTTTTATGTTTCTGAATGCATTCAAATATATGAAAAATTCTCATGAACAAAGCACCAGTATAGAGTTAGTGTGGCAAACTTCAATTTTTCCACTTACTTTGAAATAGACGAAACTCATACTAAACAGAAACCCTATGTAGATAATTTTAAAGAGCATTTTGTGATTCCTATAAACTCAGAAAATGTGTGCACACAAAGGGAGAGAGTAGTCTTCATTTTCATGTGACCTTGTAAACGTGGCAATTTATGGTGGAGAAATGCATATCAAAGTATGTTTTTTGGGGGTATCTCTTGTCGTCTTGGTTCCTCTCATATTACAAGTAAAGAGTTCTGTGAGAAACCATTAAGAGGGATGCACACAAATCTTCATTGGTCATAACAATGCATATTGGATTTAACTCCCTATGAATGTACAGTGTCCTCAGTTATACTTCAGAGTTTGAAAATCTTTTAAACATTTATTGCGTAGTGCAAATATATTCAAGCAAATCATGCAAAAATGTGAAGTCTATTTTCTATGGAATATGGTAACAAGATATTCTATATTATAAATACAGTAAACTCATTTAATGTAGATTGCGGGAGTAGATATTTGTAAGTTGACTTATGAGAATACACATTGTACTGTCATAAATGTATATGGAATAGTGTGTGAGTTTAGTATTGACTTTCCTCAAATCCTATCATAATTTATTTTTTGTAATAACACATCTGCAAGTGACTTTAGATATGTTACCTGCTAGGAGGCTTAGAAGTTTTGTAGTTCTTTTCTTTGATTTTGTTTTTAGTAATTGTGAGGTAATATGAACCTAGAACTGAACTTCTATTAATTTTTCTCATTTTGCACTACATTCCATTGAAATTGTGCATGTAGTCTGTTTTTCTAAAAGAATTTGGATTTTCAACTGTTTTATGATAATGTGTTTTTCATTGTTTTCTACATGTTTAACTGTTTTCAACCAAGTTATAGATTAACGCATATGTTTTCCATGTTTGAAGGTGATATCTATGTATTTCCCAGAGTAATTACAGGTAATACATAACATTGTGCCTATGTTTCATTTGATATCAGAGTCATTATCTTCATATGTATACAACTTTATGCATTGTTTACCACATGAAATTTTCTTAGGCATACAATTTGGTGGTAATTTTTCCTGTCAGTCATCCCACTAACCAAAATGCATTTCTATGAGTTTCCACAGCTGAGTGCAGAAGAACTGTATTTTTTCCTCAGGCAACGTGTAATGGAATTTTTGATTAATTTCCTGACACACTATAAATGATGAACTAGTTTAATGTTAAAAACGTTCACTTTTTTTCTGTCTCCTTTTGCATTTTAATATTTTTGTTGTTTGTTTGGTTTTGTTACTGGCAGTGCAACCCAGGGCATCAAAGTAGCCCTGTAAACACTGTGCCACTGAGCTGCAGCCTGTCTTTCACAGCTGTTTTCCTGTAGTCATTCCTCCCTTTCAATTTTCCAGACACTAATATTTTTATTTTATTCTGCACATAATTTCTATTTTCTCCATTTTTAATCATTTAATTCTCCTGATTTTCTTCCTGCTAATTTTCCTAACTCTATAAACATCCCTCTAATGCCACCAATATAATGTTTTGCTGCATTTCTCACTCTTGATTCTCATAGCATGTATTTCAAGGTTGCAGATTTTTTTCTTGCATTCCCTTGTTCACAAACTCACATATCTTTAGTAGTATCACCATGGTGCCTTACTGATCTTCAGAAAGTAGTTTTTATGAAATTATGCTTGAATTCTTTTGTACCACCCCTGTTATGATTAGATTACTAAATGCACTTGACATCAAAACTGAACTTAGAAAATATAAAATCCTTTAAAATCTAATACCAGTAAATGAAATTACAGGAAAAATTTTTAAAACTACCAACTTAGAAAATCTGAACTTCTGGCACATTCACTGTGGAACTGTATGAGAATTTTAGAAAAGATCTAACCCTAATATTATTCCAACTCTTTTTTTAAAAAATTAGAAAGGGAAATAATTACCAAACTCATTCAAGAAAACAACCATTCCAAAATCAGAAAAGGATACAATCAAAATAGAGTTACAGAGTCATCCAGCAAGGCATTGGGGGTGTGGCATGGGCCAACCCCTCCCAGGAGGGAACCATGGTGATCCTACAAGGCCCCAGTGGGGGTACACAGGCCAACCCATTACAGGTGGTAACTGGGAGGACAGGGCAAGGCACCAATGTGGATGTACATGCCAGCCAAGTCAAGGTGGCAGGAACCTCAATGACCCAGCAAGGCCCCAGAGTGGGCAAACATGATGGACAGGCAGGGCCAGTGGTGTGGAAAAGTCTGAAGCAGCAGTGAGAATATGAGCCTGCAGTTGCTAAATTAGGCGAACCAGTGTTATCCTTTGGCGCACAGACCTGTGGAATAGAAATGGGTAGGTGGGGCTGCCATTTTTTTTTTTTTTTTTTATCACCGGGCTCTGGGAGAACAGCAGGAACAGAAGGCAGCCCCAGTCCCCACAGCCAAAAGCCAAGGTCAGTCCTATACCAAGCACATATGCCATGGCAAACCTGTCTGCAATCTACAACACATTTCTGTGATCTGATTTGGACCTACCACGCAAATGAATACACCAGAGGACTGTAACTACTTTTATTTTTCTCTGTTTGATTGGTTTCCTTTTTTGTGTTCCACTGGGATTGTCTTTTGTCTTGTTTACTTCTGTGTGGTTATTCCTGTTTTTTTTGTTGTTGTTGTTTTCCTTTCTTGTCTTTTTATTTATTTTTATTTTTTTATTTTAAAGATAATAAAATCCAGCATAACAGAACAAAGTCAATCAAAACAAAGCAGTAGAACTGGTACAGAACTTCAAAGAAAGATACTATGAAAACAGTAGCTACTATAGTATATCTTGTTATTTTCCGGATAGTTGACCATTCCAACAGGTATACTAAAATCAAACCAAAAACAAACAAAACAAAACAATAAAACCAATAAAAACAGTATAAAATAAGGCAAAAAAATTAATCAGAATAAAGCAAAACAATGACAATATTGGGCCTTGAAGACAAGACAGAAGAGAATCCCCCATTTTTGCTACATTGGTACTGTCATCTTCCAAAGAGATGCTCAGGCTCCCAGCCCCAGGCCTGCAAAATGAGCAAAACAATGCTAGCGTTTAGTTGTTTTATGTACCTTAGTTGATAGCAATTTAGCCAGAACTCCAAACCAGCAGGTTGCTTTATGGGGGCGGGGGGAGCCTTGTCCTTGATTCTTAGCCTGCACGCCAGTAGGCATATGGGGGGCTCATGTTTCTCTTCCTGGAGTCCACACCAGTCACACAGGCCCCCGGAAGGCAGACTAGCTGTCATCTGGTTTGGGCCGCTCAGGCCCAACGGGGCGGGTTCCTGAGAGGTCCATCTCTTTCTCTTCTTTCTTGTCTTTTTAATTCTACTCTGTTTCATGAAAAAAGGTTACTTAGGTTTATTTTTGTTTCCTTCCACTCAACTTCCTTCACTCTTTAATCAGCTATCTCACTTGATAGAACGCAAATAGAAGCAACTAAGCAGGGCCAGCAATTAAACAGTGGGGAAAGTCAGGCAACCAACAACAGTGTATCAGTCAGGGTTTACTAGAGAAACATGTAACACAAGATACACTAATTTACAAGAAATTACAAGATTGGCTTACAATAGTCAGCCGCAAAGTCAGAGGAGGGAGCACGTGAAGGGTGTCTGCATGCTGGAGGTTGAAGGGTCCAGCCTAAGGGCTGGAGCTTACTGCTGTGTCCTGTGCAAGTTAGTATCAGGAGGCTGATGGGTCTGCAATGGAATACTGAAGAATCTACAACAAACGCTCAAGAATCTATGACAAATGCTGAAGTGTCTACGAGAAAGGCTGAAGAGTCCCAGGCAGAAGTTGAACAGTCTGCCAAAAGCCAGGAGACAACGTCCAAGCTGAAGGTGAAGACTGGAGCTCCTCCGAAAAACCAGCAATTGGTACTTCGTCATTTGCCCTTTATTGTATGCAGGCTACTCCCCTGGGGTGATGTAGCACTCACACCATCTGTGTGCCCTCTTGGACAGGCTGAGGATGTTACAAGCTAAGGACCCTGGCCCCCTATTGAATCACTTAAACTTCTGACCATCTCAAATTGACACAATGAACAATATCCTAGAATGGTAATACTTTGTTTGCTACACTCCAGGATGTAGAGCTGCTGTGTCAATTAAACTTCTAGATTTCTCAAGTTGACACAATGTATAAACCATAACGATCCACCCCTTATCAACTTGGCAACCAGACACATTTCTTTAAATCAGTCTTGGGATACAAAGACATGCCTATAATTACACCTAACGTTATAACTGTCCTCCATGCAAAGGGAAATAGACTAATTCCCTCAGCAGAATAGAATGTGAGTTTTTCTTGGGTAATGTTTATTCTTATCATTTCACAACTTGAACATTATAACACAGTTTAACAATCCATAAGAACCAGTGTTAAGTCTATCAACGTTATATTACATTAGAACCATATTAGGGGAGATGTAGTACAATTACAATCCTCTTTTCTGTAACTAATCATTGGGTCATAGCTGATATTTTGAACTACCTTCTTCCACTACCCATTCGGTATGCCCTTGACCGTCAGTGAGAACCTCAGTAAATCTTGGTTCCTTCCCTGGTGGAGTGACCCATGCCTTCATTCCTGAAGGCTCTGGGCCATTTGGCATCCTGCCTATATTAGGTTGTTGTAATTTTCTGTTGACTTTAATAACCTGGCATGATAATACTAAGAAATGCCATAAGGATGTCCTACACTCCACATATATTCCTTTCCTGCATTGTGGAGCAGTAGTCCACTTTCTCCTTGACAGCCTGGATCAATCACCCCTGACAACGCTGTGACTCTCTGTTTAGCTTGTTTCCTCAGAGGCATGAGGAGACCAAAATGACCAGGGGGAAGTCTTACCTTCCAGTTCAACAGTATCATTGTTGTGCTTCCTGGTACAATCCTTCCCCACTCTAGAGCCAAAACTTCTAAGCCAGCAGAACATAAGGTCTTGGGGACAGGAAGCAAAAATTTTGCTAGTGGATCACTAAGGGTAATGGTGAGTGGTACCATTCCTACTTCCACCCCTCGATTCCTGAACCCATGAATCCTAGCTATAGGAGACACGGCTCCATATAGTGGGTGCTGATTCAGAACATATACGGCCTTTGGAAGTACCCTACCCCAGCCCCACAAGCTACTGCCACCTAGCTGGTGCCTTCACTGTGTCTTCAAAAGACAATTCTATCTTTCTATCAATCCAGTTGCTTCTGGATAGTGAGCAACATGGTAAGATAAGTGAATTCCATAAGCATGAGCCCACTACCTCATTTTTTTGGCTGCAAAATGTGTTCCTCAGAAACAATGCTAGGTGGAATTCCATGATGGTGGACAAGGCATTCTGTGACTCCACAGAAGGTAGTTTTGGCAGAAGCCTTATGTGCAGTAAAAACAAATCCATATTCAGAATTGCAGTCGATCACCGAGGGGAATGGTGGCATGTTGGGGACTCAGTGTTGGCCTCTGCTGCTGGCATATTGGGCATTCAGCAGTGGCTGTAGCCAGATCAGCCTTGGTGGGTGGGAGTGCGTGTTGCTGAGCCCATGCATAACCTCCATTCCTGCCACTATGGCCACTCTGTTCATGGATGGCCCCATTGGGTAATGACTGGGATGGCTGAAGAACGTTGGCCACTATCCACAGAATAGGTCATCTTATCCACTTGATTATTAAAGTCCTCTTCTGATGATGTCACTGAGAAACTCCAGGTCATCTCAGCCATTGTGCATCAGGCCCTTTGTTTTCTTTTTTGTGTCACATTTGGATTGTCTTCTGTTTCGTTTTGCTTTGTTGTGTTTTGTCTTCTTTACTTCTGTGTGGTTATTCCTGTTATTTTGCTTTTCCTGTCCCTTTCTTCTCTTTTTCATTCTACTCTGTTTCATAACTTATATTCCTTAGCTTTTTTTTTTTGTTTTTTTCTACCCAACTTCCTTACTCTTTAATTGGCTATCTCACTTGATAGAACACAAATAGAAAGAAGCAACCAAGCAGGGCAAGCAATTAAACAGCAGTGAAAGACAGGCAACCAACAACAGCAAAATAATATGAAAAAGATAAACCAATGCATGTCAGTCATAACCGTCAACCTAAATGGTCTCAACTCCTCAATCAAAAGAAACAAGTTGGTGGAATGGACCAAGAAGCAAGTCCAACAATGTGCTGCATTCAAGGAAAACATTTGACTCCAAAAGAAATTCATACACTAAAAGTCAAAGGATAGAAACAATACTCCATGTAACAGGAACCCAGAATAAGATAGGGGTAGCTATTCTATTTTCCCACAATATGAAATTTCACCAAAGTCTGACCCAGAGAGTCAAAGAAGGTCAATGCATACTTGTTAATGGGAAACTTCAGGAGAAGTAGGTAATAATAATAAACATATATACATATGTTCTTAGTCCATTTGTCAAAGATCAGAACACTGTATATGCCTGCTTAGGTTGTGCATTTCCTGTTTTGCTTCATTGATCCACATGTCTGTTGTTCCAGTAACATGTCAATTGTATCACTGTAGCTTTGTAAAAAAAAAAAAAAAAGCCTTGAAATCTGAGATTATGATCCTTCCAGCTCTACCACTGCAGCTCAAGAAAGTTTTTGCTATTCTGAATACTTTCTGTGAAGAATGGAATTGATACTTTGATTGAGAATGTATTTCATTTATGCATCAGTCTTTGTAGTATGGCCAATTTGACAATATCAGTTCTTCATACCCAGAAACAATGCATGTATATCTGTTCTTTGAAGTGTTTTTGATCTCCTTTTTCACAAAACTGGTTTTCATCATACAGATCTTTCACTTCTTTTTTTAGGATAATGTCACCATATTTAAACTTTTCAAAGCTATAGTTGTTACTATTGTTTTCTTGATTTCACCAAGTACATTCATGTGTGTACAGTAACACTACTCATTTCTGTGCTGATTTTGCATCTTCTACTTTACTTCATTTGTTTTTAGTTCTTGGGCTCTATCATGGAATTCTTTTAATAGTCCATAAAAAGAATTGCCTCATCTGCAAGTAAAGTTTCTTTCTGTCCTATAAGTTTTCTTTATATTTCTGTCTCTTCCCTGATTGCTCTGGCTAAAGTTTTGATCACTATGTTGAATAGGAGTGATAAGAGTTAGCAACCTTGTCTTACTCCTGATTTTAGAGAAAACATTTGAAAAAGTTCTCCCATTTAACGTGATGTTGAAATTGAGTTCATTAAAAGTGACATTTAATTTCTTTACCTTGCTTCGGTATTAGGATGATTTTTAACTTCAAGTAATGAGTCTGGCCATGCTACTTCACCGAACACTTTGAGGAGTATTGATGAGCAGTCTTCTCTGGAGTTGTTAGAGAATTCAGTGGTGAACCCATTAGGTCCACGAATTTTCTTCAGTGGTCGGTTTTTGATTAATTTTTCAATTTCCTTCCCCATTATTGGACTGTTCTGTATTTTTAGTTCTTCTCTGATCCATTTTGGTAATTTATATGTCTATAAATCTGTGCATTTCTTCTAGAGGTCCCTAGTGAATGTAGTACATATTTTTAAAGTAGTTAATTATACATCTGTGAATTTCAACAGTGCCGATTATTATTTCATATTTTTTGTTCTAATTGTACCAATATGGTTTTATATTTCCTTTTATGCTAAGATTGGTAACACAATTGTCTATTTTCTTTACCCTTTGAAAGACCAGTTTTTAGCTGAATTTATTTTTAAATGATTTTTTATTTGCAACTTCATTCATTTCTGCTTTGATCTTTATAAATTCTTTCTTTGCACTAGCTTTGTGCTTGGATTGTTTCCGATTTTTAGGACCTTGAGTTGCATCATTAGGTTATTCTGGATCACTCTATTTTTTCATGCAGGCATTCACAGTTCTCTACTTTCCCTTTAGTTGTAATTTTTTTTCTATCTCACACATTGTGATGTGTTCTATGGTCATTATTGTTTGATTTCAGAAACTGTTTCATTTTTTTGTGACTATTTGATCAATCTTTGGTGCACTGCTTAATCTCCAAGGATTTACATACTGTGGTTTCTTTTCCTGTTCACTTGAGCTTTATTTGAACTATGATGTGATAATATATGGATACTTTTGTATTCATGTAACCAAGGCTTATGCACTGGTTTTGTATTCTCCTTTCAAAAGTCTTCTGATACATCCTACATGTTGTCCTCTGGCTAAGTCAGCACTCTCTGCTCTTCTTTCACAGTAATCCTTTTTCCATTTTCTGAAAAACATCTTTCAATTGCCTACGTATGTGGTCGTTCTTAAGGACCCACCACTGCATTCAGTCACCCCATGTGAGGAGGGCAGTGTTCCCTGGTGAGTGAGTAATAGTGAGTGGTTGTGAACTGAGCAGAGTATCCTGGGAACACAAACATCCTGATGTTTGTGGAAGAATGAATGAGTGCCAGTTTGTTTTTCTTACACTTAAGTGTGTTGCCATTTGCTGTTGCTGCCACTCACAGAATGCCTAGTGACAAGACTTCTCTGTATTCATATTGGGGTCTTAACTATTTATGCTCTAGTTTTTAACTTTTCTCAGAATCCATCAGTGCTTTCTCAGACTTTTGTCTTTCAGTATCTTTGGTACCATGTTTTGCAAATATTTCATTTGCTGTTCCTATTTTGTTTGGGGAATATAGAAGAATTAGAAAACTGTTTTAGTGGCCTGCCTCTGATGAATTTCAGCCTCCCTCCGTCAGGTTCTGTGTGTTCTCCTAGATGATGTGTAATCTGGACCTGTGTTGTAATTAAGCAGTAGACTAAGAAAGGTCCAGCTTCTTTATATAAAACCCTGATTCTCTTTTTGGATGTAGTGCTTTTCTACTTCAGTTTGCCTTTCCTTATCAATACTTTCTTTGTTATCTTCATTTCCACTTTCTGCATCTTTCACAGTGTTTCTTAGGAGTCTTTCTCATGGAGTGATGCCCCAAGTTGCCTGTGATGGAAAGCCCCAGCTCCTCTCTTTCAAACTATTCTTCTCAGTTGCTGGACCTGTCCCCTATGGCTGCTCCGTCGCTTCCTGCCACACTTTCTGGAGCTCCAGGTCAGAATCCGTCGGTCAGATGCATTGCAGTTGTAATTTTCTGTAATAGAACATTTTGTAAATGTTACCTTTGAGTCAGAATAAATATTTATTTTCTATTTTTAGTATATCTAATTTCTGATTATAAAATACATAACTGACTTCTTCAAGAGCATAGCCCTGTTTGACTGCCTATAGTATTACTAAATAACTTATCTGTCTATAATACTAAGATTAGAGGTGTTACAATTTAAATATTTAAATAAAAAGAATGCCCTTCCAATGTGGAATTATGCATGTCACGTCATCTCAATATCTGAAACTGATTCTCTAGAGTCTTTAAGATCCTAACAAACTGAAAAAGTATAATTACATCCCTTTCGTGTTCTCTAATTGTTTTTTTATAGAAATTACAGTACTGAAATTTTTCTTAAACTCAAAAACCTAACATACAATCTTGATTGGCCTACACCAGCAATGTATATGGTCAAAAGTTGAAGACACCTTTGTCATATATTTTAACACATTTTTCAGTCATATGAATAAAAAGGTATCTACATGAATGTTTTTTTCATTAGTTAGTGCTTTTTTAAAGTTAATCTGGTACAATCTGAACAATACATGAACAAAAGTACACACATAGACATCCCATACATACATTCACAAGTTATACTGTTGGCATGCTTTTTGTTCTTATACTCCTAAGAAATACTTTAATCTCACATTTGCCTGCCTGACGTTAGAATTGCTTGTTGGGTCAAGATGAAAAATATATATCTCAAAGGAGATTACTTGCCTAATTAAAGAAGTGTTTGAATTTTTGAAAGCTTATTTTCCTTTTTTTTCCTATTACAGGTCTTAATCAATTTAAAAACTTTGGCCCAATGTTTCAAGACTTTTTTCATTGTGGTAAAATTTAGATATAGCTGGACAAAAGTTCATACATTTCTCAAGGCATCTCATATGAAAAAAGAATATTTCAAGAATAGTACACTTCATTATGAAAAACAAATTCAGCTCATCTGACATAAGATTTCTCTATTTTCTCTATTGCAGGAGGTTGGAGACAATTATCAATGTTCAGTAAATAAGTTTCGAAAAATATTTTGGAACAATGCAATCAATTTTGGCTCAGTCAGCTGTTGGTGGGCATCTGGGCTTTTTCTTTCATTGCATACGATAACATCTAGATTTTGAATCAGCATTATAATTAAATTGTAGGTGTTGTTTAATTTCTTCTTTAATTTCCACTGTGACTTGTTGTTCAGGAGGGTATTGTTTCTTTTCCATGTGTTTATGTACTTTTTGCTGTTTCTTTTGCCATTGATTTCCAATTTCATTATACTTTGCCCAGATAATATGCACATGATGATTTCAATTGTTCTGGATGTATTTAAGTGTTTTTTATGGGCTAGTACATGGACTATTTTGGAGAATGTACCATTTGGAGCTGAAAAGAATGTGTATTCTTTTGTGGGATGGAACAGTCTCTGGAAAGCTACTAAGTCCATTTGTTCATAGGCTTGGTTTAATTCTGATGCTTGCTGATTTTTCATCTACTTAACCTATCTACATGTGACAGTGGTTGTTTAATGTCCCTCAAAATTGTGCAAGTACTTATTTGATTTTTTATGTCTGCTAATATTTGTTTTATATAGTTGGGTGTACTGGTATTGTGTGCATATTTGTTTCTGGGTTTTATAACTTCTTGGAGTTTGCCCTTAAGAAGTATGCAGTGACATTCTTTTGCTGTTGATTTCCAATTTCCTTGCACATTTCTTTGTTGAGGAAGCATCTTATTTCTCCTTTGATTTTGAAAGACATTTTTGAGGGGTAGATCAATTTGGGTTGAAGGTTGTTTTTCTTTAGAATTGAAATTCCTCACTCCAAACTCTGCTTGATTTGAAGGTTTGTTTTCAGAAATCTGCTGTGACTCCAATGGACTTCCCTTTATAGGTGATTTGTTCCTTTTCTCTAGTCACTTTTAATATTGTGTTTTTGTCCTAAATTTCTGGAAACTGGATTATTATATGCCTTGATGTAAATTTATTTTGGTTATGTTTATATGTAGTTGTGTATGATTTATTTTTATGTCAAATTCTTTATCTGTATTTTGAGAGTTTTCTGTCACTATTTCTATGAAGAGATTTCTATGACTTTTATGCTGTCTCCACCATTCTCACTGACTCCAATCCATCTTATGTGCTTCTTTTTTACTTCATCTTGTAGCTGTTGTAATATTATTTATACTCTCTTGCTATTATTAAGATATCTTTCTTTTCACGGTTGCTAGACATAATCCTATCCTCTAGATACGATATTGCATAATTGCCTTTATTTAATCTGTTGTGTATAACTTTTTTTTTTCCTTTGGTACTGGCTTAAGCCACAGAGCTAAATCCCCAGTCCTATTTTCTGAGTTCAGGCTGGTCTTGAACTCACTTTGTAGGCTGATCTCAAACTCGCGATGATCCTCCTGCCTCAACGTCCTGAGTGCTGGGATTACAAGCGAGTGCCAGCACGCCAGACTTGTTGTGTGTAACTTCAAAGGAGTTTTTAATCTCCTAGACTCCTGTATAGGTCTTTGCCATGGATTCAGTTTCTTTCCTATGTTGGATATTCTTACCCTGTATCATTTTCCTGAACTCATCTATTGTTTTTCTTTCTGATTTAATGTCTTTTATTTTCATCCTCATTTTCTTTTGCACAATAAATATTATGTGTCTGTAGCCTCTTCCATGTGTGTTCTCACTTATGTTGCTATCATTCAAAAGTTTTCTGGGGTTGACTTTCAATTTCCTCTTTCTCATTATGGTTTGAACATTTGCTGGGTGGGCTTGGAGTCTAGGGCTGTATTTTGCTTCTGCATCTTTTCCTTTTCTATTTTATTTTGTTTTCTGTCTTGATGAATGTAGATTTCTTAAGGTAGATAGGTTTGTCCCTAGTATTGGAGCATCCCTAGGAAATGTCTGTTCCTCAAAGATGTCTTGCAGTTGTAGGTGGTTCTTGGTCTTTGTATCTATGCTGATAACTTACTTACTTTCCCAATGTGTTAAGGATGAGAAATTGCTATCTGTCTCAGCATCCTCTCCTTTGGTGCGGTCTACAATGATGTTTATGATTCCATACAATCACAGTGTTCTCGTACAGGGGAGAAGAACTGACTACAACAGGTATGACTTCCTGGCTAATGTAGTGATATTATACATAACAATAGTCTCAAGAACAACCAGGCCACTGATGCGGTAACTACTAACCTGATACATTTAACCAAATGTGCAAATTCTACAGCTATGTAACACAATCCAACATATATCAAGAATTCATATGCAATGATTTTTCCCTTAAAGGTATGATTTTACCCTCTTTCCAGGACTGACTAAGAGGAATGGTGACAAGAGAAAGAGATGAATGAGATCAAATATAATAGGAGCAAGGCTGGAGATCAAATGATGATTGCCAAGGTTTTGGGAAACTGAGGGAAACAGGATGGAAAAAATGCAAGAAAAAGCAAAGGAGTATTGGACTGAGCCTGAGAGAGAAGACACAATGTTTACTCACATGAAAGCATCATAAAATTGAGTCAGCTGAGGAAAGAGAGTAAAATGATGACAAGGATTAAACAAAAAGAAATTTAAGAAATCTATGTCATGAAAGGAAGAGAAGCTAAAAAAGAGATGAAAAACAAAAACCATAAATAACCAAAATGAAAGAGACCAAGAATAAAGAAAACAATCACCAACTGGAGGCAAAAAGGAATGCCAATGAAACAAACAGAGAAGAATAAAAGTTGTGAAATTCCTCTGGTGTTTTAGTTCTGTGGTAGGTCCAAATCATATTCCAGCAGTGGGCTTTGTACTGTAGCTAAATTTCCCTTTGTATTCATGCTGGGTATGGGACTGATCCTGATCTTTGGGTGTGAGTTTGGGACTGGTCTTCTGTTGATGGCATTCCCTGAGTCCTTCGATTAAAAAATACCAAGCCCACCCACCTGCTTCCATTCCACATGTCTGCATGCTGGCTGGTATTTTGACTGAGGCATCAGATTTTATATGCTTCTGGTTCTAAGTGCCAATTGTCCACGCACCGACTTGGGCCTTGTTGGGTGCTAGGGGTCCTGCCTAGGCCAGCCCAGAATTTGCAGTCCTTTTGGGGCCTTGTTGGGTTTCTGGAGCTTCCATCTGATCTTGGATGGAATATGTACCCCACCAGTGTTGACCTGGTGTGTCCTCACATCTGATTTTCATGAGTTAAGTGGTTTCATGTTGTTGTGAGTCTCCCTCTTCCTCTTCAGTATATCTATCTGATGATTCAGAAGGCAGTGAACTTTGAGGATGTGGCTGTGAACTTCACCATGGAGGAGTGGGCTTTGCTGGATCCATCCCAAAAGAAGCTCTACAGAGATGTGATGTGGGAAAACTTTAGGAACATGGTTGCTGTAGGTAAGGAAGGTGTGATTTTCTCTATAGTATCTGAGATCATAGGTTGTTGCACATCAGTACAGTTTCCTTAATTGCAATATGGAAAGAATTTAATGCATCTTCCAGGTAAGATTACATGGTACCATGAATCTAGCTGCAATCTGTTAATTTTTATGTAATATACTTGTTCATCTTTGTATTTCCACTTCTGCACTTTAAGAAAAAATGTGGATGGCTAGCAAATTGAACATGAATACTGTATCTACAGGAGAAATACAAGGTAATTTTTACTATCAAATATGAATGTTCCTGAAGAGTCAGCATGTGAGCAGGAACAGTAAAATCAAGCATACTGTACTTGAGAAGCCATGTTCAAACTTCTTTAATCACAAAATTTCGCCATAGAGGCACATGTTTCCTATCTATACTCTGAAAATTGAATACTTGAAATATTTCAATATTTGGAATGTAAGCAGTACTGGTATCATGCTACAAGTAACAATATCTAATATATAAGAACTAAATTATTTTCCATAGTCAAGAGTATAAAAATATATGAAATTGCATTCTAATATTGCACATAGGTTACATAAATCAAATTTTGTGTTTCAATTAAGATCCAAGTTCAGGATATGTAATTATGTAAAAATGTGTGTATTTTCAAAAGAGCACTTTAATGTCAAACAAATCATGTAAAGAAGGGTATCTGTATTTAAAGTGGCAAACACATTCAATAGTTGCTTAATTGCTAATCACATGGAAGTATTCCAAAAGCAGAGGTTTGATGGAAGGCAGAGACAGATGAGTCATGGTGGAAAGGGTATCAAAAGTAATGTGCATGTGGTATGCATATGTACCAATTACTCAAAATCCAGAAAAAATGCTGTTTTCAAGTCATCATCCAGAGTATATAGTAAATTCATGATGAAATGTTCTTAAAAGGCATAAACCAGATCCCTTCATGGTAAATCACTACTAACAAGACTTTTAAATGAAATTGATTGCATTGTTTTACTTTTCTTTTACAGAACTGAAGCAATAGAGAATTGCCAACAATATAAGTTATGGCACCAGCATAGAGAAATGAGACTTCATACTCTTTATACTCTATAAAAGATGAAATTGTTTGTCCTGAAAAATACTTTTTTCTATCCCTTTTCATTTTTTGTTTTTATTTTGTTTGTTTTTGGTGCTGATGATGGAACCCAGGACATTAAACTTGCCATGCAAATGCTGTGTGCTGAGCTCCATCCCCAGTTTTCTTCTATTTTTACTCATTTTTCTTTAATGATTTCTCCCATTGAATTTTTGAGAGATTAATTTTTCTTATTTTATTCTGTGTGTAATTTCCTTTTTCTCCCCCTTTCATCATCTAATTCTTGTCATTTCTCCTGTTAATTTTTCTAATTTTATGAACATTCCTCTGCACCCAATATAATACTTTGCAGTATTTCTCACTCTTCTTTCTCATAGAGTATGTATCAAGGTTTCAGATGTTTTTCTTACATTCCCATGTTCACAACCCCACAAATCTTTTAAAATTTTTTTTTGTTTTAAAGAGAATAAAGCAAAACAAAATCAAGCAAATCAGAACAGAACAATGAAAACACAGGACTTCAAAACAAGACAACAGGAAATCAACAGTGGCTACCATAATATCTCTTGTTTTCTTCAAAATAGTTGTCCATACCTTCACACACAATAGATTCAAACAAAGCAGAATAGTATAAAACCAATCAAAACAAAAGAATGAAAACATTACAGGACATCAAAACAAGATAATAGGAAATAAACAATGGCTATTATAACGTCTCCCAGTTTCTTCAAAATAGCTGTCCATACCTTCACACTTATTGAAATCAAATAATAGAAAACAGACTAAATCCAATCCAAAGAAAAGAGTGAAAGCAATATAGGACTTCAAAACCAGATAACAGGAAATGAACAATGGTTACTATAATGTCTTGTTTTCTTCAAAACAATCATCCATACTATCACACATAATAAAATCAAATAAAACACAACAGAATAAAACCAATCAAAAGAAAAGGAAACAAACATTATAGGACTTCAAAATAAGATGATAGGAAATCAACAATGGCTACCATAATGTCTCATTTTCTACAAAATAGCTGTTCATACCCTCACACATAGTAAAATGAAGCAAAACAAAACAGAATAAAATCAATGAAACAAAAGCATGAAAGCATTATAGGACTTCAAAGCAAGACAATAGGAAACCAACAATGATTATCGTAACATATTCTGTTATGTTCAAAATAGCTGCCCATACCACCAGACGCAGTAAACTAACAAAACAAGACAGAACAAAAGCAAACCTAACAAAATTGTGAAAATGATACAAGAGTTCAAGACAAGATAATAAGAAATAAACAGTGGTTACCACCTCCCCTTACTAGGCATTTCCTCGCCTATGTCTTTCATAATATCTATTTTGCTTTTTGGCTTCCACTAATTCCTTCTGTTTTTTATGCTAGGGTTCACCCATATGAGTTCGAAACGTTTTGCCCATGATCATGATCTCCAGTAGCATCCACTTACCTTACAAGAGACTCAAGATTATCCTACTTTATAGCTGGATAGCTTTCCATTGTATGAAAATACAATATCTTTCTTATGTATTCTGCGTTTGATGGGCAAGTTACCCTTTCTTTGTTCTGGTCTCCTGTCACATGGAACAATTGTTTTCTCTTCTTTGATTTTCAGTCTATGAACTTCTTTTGAGTTAAACGTATTTCCTGTATACAGTATATTGATGGATCTTGTTTCATGATCCACTCTCCCTGTGTTTCTTTTTAGTACTGAATAGAGGCCATCTACATTAATGGTTACAACCAGCATACATTCATTCATCTCTGCCATGTCATCTGCTGTTGGTCTTCCACTTTTCCCCTTCATTCAATTACCTGTGCTGTTTGGCAATTGTCCCCTGCTGCTGTTCCTGGAACCATGGTCATCTTTCTCTCTCTCTAGAATATTCTTCAGCGCTTTCTGTAGGGTTGGTTTGGTGGTCATGAATTCCTTCAGTTGTTCTTTATCATGGAAGTATCTTATTTTTCCATCAATTTTGAAAGATAGTTTTTCAGAGTACATCAATCTGGGTTGGAAGTTGCTTTCTTTCAGGATTTGAAACACTTTTCTCCAAACTCTTCTTGAAATGATGGTTTGTGTTGAGAAGTCTGCTGTGAACCCCACACACCTTTAGTAGTATCACCATGGTGCTTTATTGGTCTTCAGACAGTTGTTTCTGTAAAATTGCTCTTGAATTCTTTTGTACCACTGCAGTTGGTTTAGACTACTAGATATATTTAACATCAAAATTGAACTTAGAATATATAAATAATCCTTAATAATCCTATATTGGTAGGTGAAATTAAAGAAGAAACTTACAAAACTCTTAATTTATCTTTCTTTATAGCTGAGTAGTACTCCATTGTATAAAAATACCACATCTTTTTTACCTATTCCTCAGTTGTTGGTCATTTGGCTTGTTTTGAAGATTTAGCTATTACAAATTGTGTGGCTATAAACATAGGTGTACAAATATTGCTTTGCTTGATATTTTTAATACTTCTAGGAAAATATCCAGAAAGCAAATAGCTGATTTGAATGGGGCCCCTAATCCTACTTTATTGAGGAATCTCCGCACTGATTTCCTCAGTGGTTGCACCCATCTACACTGCTACCAGAAGTGGAGAACTATTCCTGTTTTGGCACTGCCCCTCCAGCATTTTTTATTAGTTGATTTCTTGATTATAGCCATTCTTTCTGGAGAGAGGTGAAATCTCAGTGTTGCTTTAATTTGCATTTCTCGAATGACTAATGACATTAAACATTGTTTCATATGTTTCTTTGCCCTTTGTATTTCTTCATCTGTGAAGTATGTATTCATGTCAAATGCCCAGTTTTGGATTGGGTATTTGAATTTTGGGGGTCTGATTTTTTAAAAAATTCTTTATATGTTCTAGATAGAAGACCTTAAAAAAAACTATCAACTTAAAAAAAACTGAGCTTCTGGTAGATTCACTACTGAATTGTGTGGGAAATTTAGAGATGATCTAACACCAATGTTCTTCCAACTCTTTAAATAAATAGAAGAGGAAGTAATATTCCCAGAGTCATTTCTGAATGCAACCATTCCAAAATCGGACAATTACAAAACCAAAAATGAGAGGTAGAGGGACAACCAGCAGGGCATTAGTGGGGTTTGAGGGGGGACAGCACACAGGCTGGCCCAGCCTATGTGAGAACTGCAGTGCCTCAAAAAGTCCCCACTGGGGGTGCACGTGACAGCCCAGCCTAGGCAGAAATCCCAGTGACCCAGTGAGATCCCAGTGGGGGCACACATGTCGGGTAGGCACCACCAGTGGTGTGGAAAAGTCTGAAGAAGCAGTGAGAATATGAGTCAGCAGTTGCTAAGTTAGGTGAACCAATGTTATGCTTGGATACACAGAAATTTGGAATAGAAACTGGCATATAGGCCACCATTTTTTTTTAAATCAAAGAAGTGGTGGGGGGATGCTCCAGCACCAGAAGATCACTTCCAGCCCTCACAGCAAAGATCAGTCTGATACCCAGTATACTTCCCATAGCAAACATGAATTGAGCATAAAACATATTTCTATGGTCTTACTTGGGTCTACCACAGAAATGAAGATACCAAAAGGATGTTACTACTTTTATTTCTGTTTGTTTTATTGGTTTTCTTTTTTTATACCATTTCAATTCATTTTGTTTGCTTCATTTTCTTTTTGTGGTTAGTTTTGTAATTTGTTTTTGCTCTCTTTTTGCTTTTTATTCTACTCTCTTTCATGACTTAGATTTTTCTTCTTTCTTTTTGGTTTCTTCTACTCAACATCTATCTATCAACTATCTCACTTGACAGAACACAAATAGAAAGATGTGGCCAGGCAGGATAAGCAATTAAACAGTGGGGAAAGACAGAGAACCAAGAATAGGAAAATATGATAAAGACATGCTAACATACATCAGTTATAACAATCAATGTAAATGAACTCAACCCTAACTTTTGGGGTGAAGGAGTCTACCTAAGGCAGAGTTGGCATGCCCATGAGATCCATGTGGTCACAAGAAAACTTGACCTTGATGAAAACAGTCTATTTGTTTGACTTGTCCCACTCTCCCCCAGGGGATTGATCCTTGCTTACCCTGGTGACTCTGTGCTGGATGCTAATGGAGGTCCCAGCTTCTCTACCTTCAGCCTGGTGACATCCCTACTCTTCCCCTTCTTTAGTAAGCTTGTGCTTGTCTCAGATAGGGCTGTGACTCAATTGATCCCTCCTCCAAAAGCAACATCAGCTTGCAGTCTACAAAGAAGAAGCAACTCAGGGACAGGCCTGTTTGGAGACTGATTCTCTCTGAGTGCCCTCACTGGGTTTACACCACCTGTGTGCAACAGAAATGCAGAAGGGCTGCAAGGAGAGCTGCATGCACCCTTGTAACTTATCAAGTAGCAACATTTTAAGAAGTTTAAACAAAGATAAAATAAAGTAGAGTAAGTTACTATAATCTCAAATAACTGAACATTATTATTATTATTTAAATGCTTAACTAATGCAATATATTACCAATGAGATATTGAATACACTTCATGTTGAGAACCCATTTTCATTGAAACTAACTAGTAGGTATTCAGTGGCACTGTACTGGGCAGGCAATGGGCTAGATTGGGGAGCAGAGGAGAAGCTGTGAGAGCACAGCAGGTGCTGAGGTTCTGTCTGTTGAACACTAGCAGCCTCCGCCGCAAAGGCTTCCAGAGTGCTGTCTAGAACAAAGACTCCTGGTATTCGAAATTCTCAGTCCAGGAAGCCTCTGTTGCTTGGGAAGAAATTTGTCTATCCCCTGGAGAGTTCACTTACTGCCATGTTAGATATTTCAAGGACAGAGTCCATGCTTGATTTGATTCTCCCATTTTTTTTATGACAGTTGAGTTTACTATCCTGGGGCCAGCTGGTCCAATCTTGGGCGTGGTGGGGGTATACACTGCCATGTGTCACCTGAGAAAAATTTTGAGAACACGGATGTGAATTGGTTTCAGTCTCAGTTCTCACCTGGACACCTTGTATATAAGGATAGAAGAGAGAGGAGCCAGGCATGGTAGTGCACTCCTGTAATCCCAGCACTCAGGAGGCAGAGGCAGGAAGATCATTGCAAGTTCGAGACTAGCATGGGCTACAAAGTTAGCTCAGTACATAAGATTTGCAACTACTGCCTTTACTTAAAGGAGGACAGGTTCAATGTCGAGGACAGCATGAGTCTCAGTATGACAGATAGATCATTTCATTTTGCTCTGCTGCTTCTTTCCATTGTGACTTTTGGGGAAAGTTTATCTGCTATCCTAGAACATTGTAAATCAGTCAATTTTTTGCCACAATTCCTTGACACAAGAAAGATAGCTTCCTCCTGTCCAGGGACTCGATAAGGGGTCTGCACTGCTAAGCTAAGGCATCGCTTTTTTTTTTTCCTTCCTCTTTTTGCGGTACCGGGGATTGAAATCACAACCTCACGCCTGCCAGGCAGGTGGTTAGGCCACTTAGCCAAACTCCCAGTCCTATTTTATTTCAAGGCAGGGTTGCAATATGTAAGTCAGGCTGGCCTTGCTCGTTGTAGCTCAAGCTGGCCTCGAACTCACAATGCTCCACCTACCTCAGCCTCCCGAGTGCTGGGATTAAAGGCGGCATTGCTTCTTCAGAGGTGCACAGAATTTAGCCATGGCCTTCAGTGGAGGGAACAAGTAATTGATGAAGATAATTCCTGGGCCTGCTTTATTACTGAAACTGGCCACTTTTGAGAAGGAGAGTAACCACATCAATACTTTCACTGGGAAATTAGAGAATGGCAGAAAGCGGACAGGACACAAGAGAAAAGGGGAAATAAGAGAAGTTAATTATATTATTAGCATTTGTTAGTTCAATGAAATGGAGCATTTGTGGCAATATTGATTAGCGCAATTTTTATCCTGTTATCTTGTACTCTGAATAACTGCTTGAAAGATAGAAATAGGCAATGTATTAACCATTATTATTGTCATATTATTTTTGTAGGAAGTTTTGTTTTACCTTTTCCACATAAAATAAAAAAAAAATAAACAATAAAGCACATGAATGAACTATAGCGAGGAGCGGAGTCGTAAGTCCAGCGATTTGAAGCTGAGATTCATCTTGAACCTAAAGATGGAAGGGCAGGACCATCCTCTCAGGGCCTCCTGGGCTGCAGACCTATTTGGTGTGTTGTTTTCATCTACTCAGAATGGATCCAGAAGGAACACTGGCAGCCACAGGTGTGGAGATGTGGAAAGTAGGTGGCACATGTGAAAATGGTGTTGAATTTTTGTCCTTTCAGAGGTATTCACTGGCTACAATGAGCTTTTCCCTGGAAAGTTGTTTTGTATGCAAAGTATTGCTGGAATCAGTCTAAAATATGTTCCTATGCAGAAAATCAATGAAGAATATTCATATTGAAAACTCACTTGTATCATATTCTAAAGAAAGGTTTGATACATTTTGCAGATTATTTTGATCACTTATTAATTTTAGTAGTTTCTTAGTACAGGTACAAAATACCTGACATACAGAATTTAAGAATAAAAGATATATTAGCTTGGTGTTTTGGAGATTGAAGTCAGTTATTATTGGGTTGAAAGCAGAATATCAGAGTGGAAGAACATGAGAAAGGAAAGGTAACTAGAATATGAGAACCGGGAAGCTCAGAATAAAAGAAGTGCCAGGGAGGAAGTGGTAGGGAGAAGACATGGTCCTAATGTCACATGTCCATGACTCAACTCAACACGCCACAAATTTACTGATATCCTACCCACCTCTCATGCCTAACAAGACATTAATTAAGAGTATCACAAGATTCCAGGTAATATGTCTCTTCTAGGATTTGTAATGTGTTGAAAGATGGAGTTTCATTTTGTGCAGAGAAAAGAGTAGGAAAAGGAAGCTAACAGACATTCCGAAGTTTTTAAGTTTCCCTGCCTCAACACAATGAAATACATTCATATAATTGAATAAATTATTATATTCACCTTCTGGCATATATTTATGTTCTGTCATTAAAATGAGTAAATTGAAATAACAGTGTGAGAAAGTGTTTTCCATGAAGTAAACTACGTTATTGCAAGTTTTTACCTCTCACAATATCGTCCTTCCTCTATTCATTGTGTTCCGGCCTTTCCCTGAAGTCATGATGATCTCTCACAGTGATTTCTGCATGGTATTTTAACTCTGAAATTGGCTTAGGACCCCTGTGAACCCATTTTGCGGGTCAACACCCAGGAAGAACCCAGTGAGTCTGGTGAGAAGACAGGAGGAGCCAGGGATGGTGGTGCATGCCAGTAATCCCAGACCTGACGCAGCTGATAAGAGGATCACAGAGAGTTGACAACGAAATGAAAGCAGACTAAATTACACAGAGACACACTGTCATTAAAAAAAAACAAAACAAACAAACAAACAAACAAAAAACAAAAATCAGGGAGAGGCAGCTCTGCAAAACCTGGAGAAAACACTGCTCAAAAAGCATTAGTGCAGATCCGCATAAGAAAGTGTTCTGCAAGACTCTGGGTTACAATCTACCATGGGAGCTTCATTTACACTGGTAGGGACTCAATTGTCTTGTCAATCTCAGATTAAAGGGCGAGCCAAGGAGCAGGAGCAAATCAGTGTCGAGGGGCGGGCTGTGTGGACCGTCCAATCAGGGGGCCGAGGGGGGGAGGGCTCTGCTTCCTCAGCGGAAGTTCAGATTCTGAGCGCATTTGCGAGGAACTCTGCTAGCTGATTAGACTTCTTTTCTTTAGGATTTCTACGGGCTACAGGCTGTTGGAGGACCATGGGGAGACCCTCAAGCCACACAACGGTGAGGCTGTGGGATGGTTGCCCTGAGATGAATCGGGAGGGGACGGGCCTGAGGTTCGGGTGGAGGAGGTAGGAACAGCAATGGCGGCTGCAGCTGTTCTGCCCGCTTCCTTGCGAGTTCCCTGCTTTCTAGTGCTGTGTATCCTCCGTCCCTCCTGCCCTGGCTGAGGCAGGTACATTTTGGGTAATCAGCACCCTGTTTTCCCGTGTCCATGTTGCCAGCCCAGAGCGCAGTCTCAGGCAACCCCAGCAGAGCCCAGCTGCGTCACCAACTGTAGGTGGAGAGTGGGAGCTGTGGGGAGACCCCGTTAAGAAAAGGAATGAGCTGGGGGAGCTGTGGTGTGCTGCTTCCCTGACCTCATTCCCTGATGTTTGTATGGTAGAGAACATTGAATTCAGGACGATTGCTCTAAACAGATTGCCCACACTTTTTAATAATTTCTTTTTAAAATTTGTGATCGCGTCTCACTTAGGTTGCCAGGCTACACTGAATCTTTTTACTTGATTCTTCGGGGGTTTTTTGTTTTTTTTTTTTAATTTTAAATTTTTGAGAAATGGTCTAGCTATTAAGTTCAGCCTTGAGTCGCAATTACTATGTAGTCCAGCCTGGCCTCAAAGTCGGGTGATCCTTTTGCCTAGGACTCACAAGTACTGGAGATGACAGACATTACAGACATTCAAGTCTCCTGGAGTGCAGAAACGACAGATATGTGTCACCCTGCCTGGGTAAGATGGGGGTGCTCTATCACCGCTGGTTTTCATTTTCATTTGTGTTTTAAACAGCGCTGTTAACCAGCTTTACAGTGTTTGGTTAAATGAAGTTTTAGTGATGCATTGTGTTGCCCAACTTGCATCTCAGCCATTTGGGACACTGAGGCATGAGGATGGCTATACCAAGGCCAGTCTGGAATGTGGAGCAAGACCCAGTTACAACATAATGTAAAAATAGTGTGGCTGTGTCTCCAATCTATAGGAACCTGTGTAACATGCATAAGGCCCTGAATTTAATCTCCAGTGCTGAAGTATTAAAAAAAAATAAGCATTCAGTTAAAGTGCAACTCAGTTGTTGCCTTTCATGCTGTTTGTACACTCGTGATGTTGTTACAATACTTGCTCAAGATTGTGCACAGCAGCTGTGAGTCACTGCTTGTCAGCAGCAACAAGCCATGTGAAAACAGTCAGTGATTTCCAGTGCACCATGCTCAATAAAGCCCACAAGATATTTATTATTTTACTATGAAACTTGGTATGTGTTGCATAGATTTTCTCAAATACA
>RJWM01022529.1:0-33487 GCA_004363535.1 Dasyprocta punctata | reverse complement strand
TCCAAAGATTTCAGGTGAGGAGATGAGGAGAAAGAACTACAAAACATGATCTCCAAGCCGGGCGTGGTGGTGCACGCCTTTAATCCCAGTACTCGGGAGGCTGAGGTAGGAGGAGGGTTGTGAGTTCGAGGCCCGCTTGGGCTACAATGTGAGCGCAAGGCCGGCCTGAGCTACACAGTGCGACCCTGCCTCAAAAAACTAGGGCTGGGAGTTTGGCTTAGTGGCTTAAATGCCTGTCTGGCAGGTGTGAGGCTGTGAGTTCGATTCCCAGTGCCGCAAAAAAAAAAAAAAAAAAAAAAAAACAACACATGATCTCCATTTTAATAACAAGCACAGGATGGTTATAGATAATAATCTTAGAAAGGTTTAGCTGGGAAATTCCTAACAATACTTCCTCCAAGCCCTCTGCCAGCATTTGTTCTCAAACGTCAGGTGACGATTTCCCAACGTGATATCTTCACGACACATGGCAAGTTAAAACACAGTGACTCACCTCTGAATTCTGTTTTATGTTATGAACTTGGTTAAAAAAAACAAAGATCTTTTAAAAAGGTGTTGATTAATCTCCCGATAACTCTCTACTTAATAGCTAGAAACTGGACCAAGCTATAAAACTTTAGATGACGGCCTTAGATTTAGACTATTAGGGAGCCAGTAAGAAGATGTGAGTTTGGGCTAGCAGGTGACCTAATAGTTGGTAAGCTAGTTAACATCTCCAAACCATCCTGTGCTTGCCTGTAAGAGGGGAAAGCTAAATTCATTCCACAATAATGGATAACTTTTTTTTTTCTGGTACCAGAAATCGAACTCATGACCTCACACTTACCAGTCAGGTGCTTACATCACTGAACTAAATCCCTGGCCCTTCATTCCACAATGAAATTGGAATGCTTCCCAGAGTTTCTCATGCTCTTAGGCACCACGGATACAACATAAGCAAAACAGACTTGCTCCCTATTCTCTTGGAATTTAAACAAAGTTTACACAATTAAATAGTTCCAGTTGCAATAAGAGCTCCTACCTGGAAGATGTGCCGATTAAATGAATCAGTGTGTAGTCAGATTCAAAACTGGTGCCATATGATGATGTGTAAAGTCAAACGGGCAATAGTAGTCTTGCTGACAGCCTTAAACAGCACAAATAAGCATTGAGTAGTAGTATCGCCTTTAGTCTTTGCACATATTTAAAAGGTTAGGACTAGCAGTCTCCAGGCATGGAAGAACATGCCTGTAATTCCAGTACTCCAGAGGCTGAGGCAGGAGGGTTGTTCAAGGATACCTGAACTACAGAGCATGAACCTGTCTCTGGAAAAGAAAGAAACAAAAAAGAAAGAAAGAGAATGCTAAGGTTGATAGTTGTGTTAACTTTAGAAGCTTAGAAGTTTAAGTGACTCAGCAGGGGTCCAGGGCCCTCTGTTTGTAACCATCCTCATTCCCTCCAAGAGGAGGGCACAGGGAGATGGTGAGAGAGCTACACCCGTCCTAGAGGGTGGTAGTCTGCTTACAGTATAAGGGAGGAAAAGAGGCTTGTTTCCTCCTTTCTGCTGTTGTTGCTTTTTGCTGTCTTCTGTCATCTTGAACCATTGCCCTGTGCCAAGCTACTCTGCCTTGGAGCCAACTGATTATGGACTGAAACCTCCACAAACTGTGAACTAAGTAAACCTCTCCTTCCTTCATTTGGGGTGTTGGGTATTTTTGTTTCAGTAAGGAGAGAAAAGTAACTAAGACAAAGAGAGGAAAGCCACGTCCTGGTGGTTTGAATGTGTGTGCCAGCAAGCTGGAAGGCCAGATACCCACCCCTAATGTTAGGGAGGTTGTCTTTCCAAGGAGAGAAGTGGAACTTGTTGCTAATTGCTGTCTGGAAGGAAGAACAGTTTAACATTAACAGGAGCTCGGCTAGCTGTGCCTAACCTGTGCATCTTGAGCCCCAGGGAGACAGAGGCCCAGACAGGAATTTTTGGCCAGGAGTCTCTGAACCTTTCTGTGTTCCAAGCATCAGCTACAGGAGGAAAACATGTTGCGCCCACACACGGACATTACCATCATCTAGGTCGATGCTGATGTGATTAAAACAATACAGATTCCTTTAACTGCACTATGTAAGTCTTGCTAGCATTTTTTTTTTTTCATTCTGTATCTTCACAATCAAATCCTAGCCTGCTTGAGGCTGAGGGTGTAGCTCAGCGGGTAGAGCACTTGCCTAGCAAGATGAGGCCCCGGGCTCCACCCCCAGCACTGCAAAACTAAACAAAACCAAACAGAACTGAATCAAACCACTGTATCTGAGCTGAAACCCTGTAATGGCTCATCCTGGCTCCAGGACTAGTCCAGAAAGCCTGCTGGGCACAGCAAGATTCTGTTGCCCTATCTTGGTGACATGGGTCACTCCCCACCCTCTGTCTGCCAAACTGGGACACGAAGGCTTTTTAAGCCAAGACTTAGGGTCTCTGCGGCCCAACTGGGTACACATTCTGGGACCAACAGACACAGAGCCCCTGAGCAGCAAGCACATCTGCCCTCCTGCAGGGGCCAAGCCCACCGAGGCTGGCAGCAGGCTGCTCAGGTACTGGATCCAGCAGACGGTCCCTCGTGCCAGTCCTTCTCCCCTCAGCCTCCCTGTGCCCAGGCTCCTGTTCCTCTCTCCCTCTTCTTCTCTGGGAACCCCGAGGTCCAGGTGGAGCTGAACTTGGGGCTGCCTCCCTCTTCTTCACTCTGCTTCACTGGTGCCCCACAGATGCTACACCCACCAGCTTCTGAGTTAAAGCCAATTTTCCTTTTAAGAGTTTTCCAAATAAACAATCTCTGCCAGTGTGGTGACGCACACCTGTAATCCCAGCACTTGGGAGGCTGAAGCAGGAGGATCCCAGTGAGTTCAAAGCCAGCTTGAACTACCTAGGGAAAGTGAGTTTCAAAAAATAATAAATAGGCAGGGTCCAGGAAGAGCGACAAGCCAATTCACCTTTCCTGTGAGCCTGCAAACCACACGGGTGCCCAGGAAGAGAGACAAGCCACTTCGCCCTTCCCATGAGTCAGCAGAAGCCATGCGGGGTCTGGGAGGAGTGCACCAAGAGACCAATTCACACTTCCCATAAGCTGACCAGCATGCAGGCTGAGAATCAAGAACTCTCCCTCCCCCATAAGCCACCTGCTGGTTCAAAAGACAGACTGAGTTGATAGCAACTGAGGTACAAAAACAACTAAATGCTTGTATTGTTTGATTGACTTTGCAGGCCTCAGGCTGGTAGTCTGAGCATCTATTAGGAGGATAACAGTACACAATATAGCAACTATGGGGGATTTCGTTCTGTCTTGTTTTTCAAGTCCAATATTGTTCTCATTGTTTTGTTTTGTTCAAGTTTATTGTTTTGTTTTAGTCAATGTTCTGTTTTGATTGGTTCTATTCTGTTTTGCTTTGTTTGATTTTACTACGTCTGATGGTATGGACAACTAATGTGAAGATAACAAGATATATTACAGTAGCCAATGTTGATTTCCTATTATCCTGTTTTGAAGTTCTTTACCACTTTCACTGTTTTTTTTGTTTTGTTTTGTTTTTTTGCAGCACCGGGGATTGAACTCACAACCTCGCGCCTGCCAGGGCAGACGCTTAAGGCACTGAGCCAAACTCCCGGCCCTGGTTTTTTGAGGCAGGGTCGCAGTATGTAGCTCAGGCCGGCCTTGCGCTCGAGTTGTAGCCCAAGCCGGCCTTGAACTCACAATGCTCTGCCTACCTCAGCCTCCCAAGTGCTGGGATTAAAGGCGTGTGCCATCATGCCCAGCTTCACCGTTTTGTTTTGATTGGCTTTATTCTGTTTTATTTTGTTAGGTTTCATTCTCTTTAAATAAAATAATAATAATAAATATATAAAATAAATAATCTTGGAGGGAGACTATTATTTAACAAAAGGACAGGACTAAGGGAGAGAAGGGGGTATAATATGGGAGAGTAATGGGGTGGACATGATCAAAATGTTATATGCATGTATGAAAGTGTCTCAGTGAAACTCACTGTCAGCCAGGCATGGCAGTGCACGCCTTTAATCCCAGCACTCAGGAGGCTGAGGCAGGAGGATCATTGTGAGTTCGAGACCAGCCTGGGCTACAAAGTGAGTTCAAGGCCAGCCGGAACTGCATAGTAAGATCCTGTCTCAAAAAATAGGGCTGGGGGCTGGGCCCGAGCGGCTCCAACCACAGGACAACCAATCTGTCTCCTGGGGGACTGTGCAACTGGCGTGGACTCCCAGAAGAGAATGAGAATGGGCCCCTCGAGGACCCACCCCACTGGGCCTGAGTGGGCTTAGAATCAAGGACAAACCCCACCCCCCAACCCCCATAAGCAACCTGCTGGTTCGGAGGTCTGGCTAAATTGATAGCAACTAAGGAACATTAAGCAACTAAATGCTAGCATTGCTTCGTTGATTTTGCAGGCCTCTGGTCGGCAACCTGAGCATCTCTTTGGAAGATGACAGTAGACAATGTAGCAAATATGGAGGATTCTCTTCTGTCTTGTCTTCGAGGCCCAATATTGTTCTCATTGTTTTGCTTTACTCTGATCATTTTTTTAATTTGCTTTATTTTATATTGTTTTTATTGGTTTTATTCTGTTTTGTTTTTGGTTCAATTCTACTATACCTGTTGGAATAGTCAGCTATTCTGAAAATAACAAGATATACTATAGTAGCTGTTGTTTTCATAGTACCTTTCTTTGACGTTCTGTACCAGTTCTGCCGCTTTGTTTTGATTGACTTTGTTCTGTTATGTTCTGTTGGATTTTACTATCTCTAAAAAATAATAAATAAATAAAATTGAAAAAATAGGGCTGGGGATTTAGCTCAGTGGTATAAGCACCTGCCTGGCAGGTGCAAGATTGTGAGCTCAATCCCTGGTACCAAAAAAAAAAAAAAAGAAAGAAAGAAAGAAAGAAAGAAACCCACTATTATAAGACATTAATGTGCACTAAAATGTATGTATATATATGTAAAAATAAACAAGCTTGGAAATCACAAAGCTTTGTGACGTTTTCCATGGACTCACTCTCTTTAGTACTAGGTAGAACTCCAAGGCTCATGATGCCATAAGGCCCAGTATTAGCTTACACAGGCTGTCCAGGTATATTAAGTCCCCAGTTACAGTCACAGTGAAGGAGAGGGAAAAAAAATCTTTTTTACTTTGCTCCCCATCCTTAAAATCCTCCACAGGGGAACTGAAGGTTTGGATCAGTGCTAGAGGTGTCTCCTGGCTTCCAAGAAGAAAGAGTGCAACCCCACAACCGCCAAGTGAACTGCTTTGGGAGGCCCATTGCCACGGCTCGGGGCCAGCAGCCGATGACTGAAGGACGTCAGCTTCAATCTCCAAGACCGAGGGAGTAGGGGAGGTGGGGGACACCAGAGGCCAAGTAGAGATGGTGACGGTCAGGGCCGTGCTCCTGGCTGAGGACCCTGCTGTGGGGCAGGAGCTGCAGGCAGAAAAATAAGGGCACAGGAAGGATCAGAAATCCTGTCTTTGCCACAGTGACCTCTTATATCCTAAAGGTGTGGGAAATATGGTCCCAGCAGGAGCAAGCACATTTGATGACAGAGTACTTGAAGAAAGAAGTTGATTTAAAATTGTCCCATCTCTTTTTTTCTTTTTTTTTTTTTCGGTACAGAGACTTGAACTCTGGACCTTGCACTTGCTAGGCAGGCACTGTGCCACTGAGCTACACTCCCAGCCTCATCTTTCTCTAATCTAATTTTTAACAAATAGCTTGTTTCCTTCATAGATGAGTAATGATCCAATGACTTACATGATTACTGCTGCTTCCAGTTAAACAACGTGGAATTCATATCTGGTTCTGCCCAAAAGACAGTGAAGAGCCAGCCAAGGTGGCCTGGGCCTTCGGTCCCAGCACTCTGGAAACTAAGCCTGGTCGTCACTTGAGCCCTGGAGTTTGAGATTAGCCTGGACAGGGTGGTGAGACCCTGTCTTAAAAAATTAAAAGTCAGGGCTAGGATATAGCTCAGTGGTACAAGCACCTGCGTGGAAAGTGCGAGGTTGTGAGTTCAATCTCCAGTGCCACAAAAAAATTAAAAATCAAAGGATCAGTTTGATCACAATAGTAAATTACAGGAAATAGAAATGTCCTTGAGTATCACACGTTCAAGGACAGTGTGGGCAACTCAGTGAGAACTCCTTACAGATCAACAGTTGAGAAAAGGGCTGAGGATACAGCTCAGCGCTCACTGTGTTTAATCCCCAGAGCTGCAAGGGAAAAAAATGGAATTTACAACATGAAGAAAACAGATCACAAAATGTACCAAATAACTGTACTTTGTAAGGAAAAAAGCATGCATCTCTTCATTTGGAAGGGCAAATGACAAACATGATAATCATGAGATAAAACAAAACAAACCTGAATAGCGAAATCCCCAACACTCTTCCCTTATTCTGCTTCTAGATCATAAGTGGCCTCCATCCCAGAAAAATTAAGATGCAGAACATAAAGCAGATGCAACACATACATCACAAGAGGGATTACTCCAGGAAATAGAGTCCAACAAATAGTTCTCCATGATTTCAAGGACAGTGTAGACTACAAAATGTGAAATTCTTTGTGTTTCTAAAGGAGAAAACACAAGGGAACAGAAAAACAAATACGGATGATATAGAAGAAAAACTTTCTTGAAATAAACACTTGAAATCTATAGACTAAAAGAATAGAGAATATCTCAGAGGAAAAAAACTGATACTGATCGAAGATGGCAAAGATTGCTAGTTTTTGTCCAGTGTCCATTCATTCTACCTTTTCCCATAATAGAGGAATACTTCCCAGCATCCTTTGCAATTAGGTGCTGTCATGTGCCAAAGCTCCAGTCTGTGGGACATAAGCAACAGATTAATATTATAAGCGTCTTCTGGGTACATGCTTAAAAATATGAAGAATATGCTTTTCCCTTTTGCTTTACTCCTCCCTGTTAGCTAGAATAGACATTCTGGTTCATGGGACAAAGCCAACATTCTAGGGATGGTAAAGCAATAAGACAGAAGAGTTTGAACCCCAGATGATTTCATTAAAGCAATGCTGCTATCTCATTTTACATGAGAAACAAATACTTTTTTTTTTTTTTGAGACAGGGTCATCCTATATAGTTCTGGCTGGCCTTGAACCCCAGGCTGGTCTCAAACTCCTGGTGATCTTCCTGCCTCCGCCTCCAGAGGACTGGGATTACAGGGAAACAAATAAATTTATTTCATTTTATTTTATTTTATTTTATTTTTTGAGACAAAGGCTCACTGCATAGTCCAGGCTGGCCTTGAACTCATTATGTAACCTAGGCTGGCCTCGAAATCATAGCAATTCCCCTGCCTCAGCCTGTGAGTACTGGGATGGCAAGCGTGCACCACCATGCCTGGCCACTGCTATCGCTGTTATTTTGGATTTCTGTCTGAATTCATATTCCTAAATAACATAATGTTAATGCGCATATTGATGAAGTTGCTGACTTTCAGGGATAAAGAATTTGACTACATTGAAGTAAAAGAAGCAAGTCCTGTGTAGGCAGTAAGCGGCAGCCTTGAACCTGCCCAGAAACGACATCTCAATCAGAGGACAAGGAGGCCTTTGCTGTGAGTTTGAGGCAAGCCTGGGCTACTTAAGGAGACCCTATCTCAAAGAAACAAAACAAAACAAAAAAGAAGAAGACAAAGAAGCCATATTTACAAAGACCTGAGAAAAAGGATAGCCCAAGACATTTCCAACCAATTTTTTAAAAAGATAAAGACAACCATTCTGAAGCATGTAAAAATTCATGACTAATATGAAAAAAAATTATTCGAAAGTGAAATCTCACCAATAAAAAGAAATGAGTATGTTGGAGAATTCAAGAGGTCAGAGAGACCAATGGGAAAACGGGAGGGCTTTATTAGGTGTACACCTGGCCCAGAGAGGACTTCTCTCTCCAATTCTTATGCATTTGGTCAAGGGAGTTGGTCTTCAGCACAGAATTCATGGGTAGGTAGGAGAACAAAAGCAGTTTTTCAAGTTGTGACAGTTTTGTATCTAGGTGGCCCTCCATGGGCATAATAGGAGGTTATAAATTTTTACATAAAGGGAGCAAAGTTACTGCTTTTATCTGTATTAGAACAAAGAACAACAGCTATAGGGCAGGGGAAGTTGGGGAAACTCGACTTTCTTTTTAGGTCCTGCTTCATTCCCAGACTATAAATGAGTTTTAATAGAGACCATCGCCATTATTATCATTTGCTCCATTATGGAGAGCTGGCTCCCTTTTGAGCAGAGGGAGAATTATAACAAAAAGGAAAAGAGACTTATGCTGTTGCTGTACTTCTATGTTGCTCCTCAAGCTTTGGCTGTGCATAGACTTGTCAGCTTCCTGAGTGACCAGAGCAGGGCTATCACTTCCTCGGGCTTTAGCTGAGCATAGAACAGTCAGTTTCTGGGGTGACTAGAGCAGGCCTGCGGCTCTCTGTGGCAGCTTGGTCTTGCCATATGTTATGGTTTATACATTGTGTCAACTTGAGAAGTCTAGAAGCTTAATTAAGTAACTCAGCAGCTTCACATCCTGGGGTGTAGAGCATAAGCAATTACCTGGTCATTGTGTCAATTTGAGAAGGTCAGAAGTTTGACTGAGAGACTCAGCAGGGAGCCAGGGGTCTTACTTTGTAAACATCCTCATCCTGTGCAAAGGCAGGCAAGGAGATTTGTGAATGCTACACCCACCCTGGTGGGGGGGGGGTTTCCTGTGTACAATATAAGGGAGGAGAAGAGGCTTCCTCTTGCCCTCTTTTACTCTGGCTGCTTTTGCTTGCTGCTGCCTTGAAGTGTTGTCCCTGTTCATGCCACCCTGCCTTGGAGCCAGCTGATTATGGACTGAAACCTCCAAAAACTGTAAGCTAAATAAACTTTTCTTTCCCTAATTTTGTGTCAGGTATTTTATCTCAGCAACCAGTGAAAAGTAACTAAGACACCATACAATCAGCCAGTTTGGATGGCTTGGACCTTGTTAGCTGGTCCACCTGTGTTATGGACTAAAAACTGGTGGTCAGCTTAACATCAGCTGAATTAAATCGGCATGGTGCTGCTTGTAAATGGCCCACCTGAGGAAAGTTGCCAGCATAAATAGAGACATGGAGAACAGCGTGGGACATTGTGGGTTTTCCTAAGTGTTGCTGTTTCGAGACCTTGGTTCTCCTGGAGGAGCTTGTCATGCTGGCTTCCTCAGTATGGATTCGGCCATTATTATTGGAGGAGCTCGGGACCTTGTTGCTGATGGTGGCTGTGGTTCACTTTGGGGGAGCTCTGCTCCTTACATTGAGCATCCTGGCTCCAGAGGAGAAGGTATGTGCTGTTTCATCTCCAGGAAAAGGTTGTCACACTGGGCTTCCTGATCTGTACTCGACTGTTCTCATTGTCAGAGGAGCTTGGGACTTCCTTGTCACTGTGGATGGCTGTGGTACTTTTCAGGGGAGCCCTGGTCCTTATTGTGAGTGTGACTTCTCAGCTCTAGTGTAGAACCCTCAGCCTACTGGCACAGCTCCTTCATCCTGCTGGCATAGACTTTCTAGCTTCCACCGCTGACCTTTGGCTTTCCCAGCACAGATCCGTAAAACAGACTGGCATGAGTCCTTATCATGGCTCTTAGACCTCCAGTTGGATTTGTGGAAGACACTGTCATGGGCTCTGGGTCTTCAGCTGGACTCATGCAGGACATTGCTTTGGGACCCAGGCCCTTGGCTGAATATTCTGGGTCTTTAGTGTTGTGGACAGATTTTCCTACACTTTCTTGTGTTTAACTCTGGGTGACCATCATGAAACAGTATTATAAATTCTGTGTCCTGTATGTAATTGTTCTCTTTGTAACCCCTGACTACAACAACCTGCCTTAGGCCATCAGTTTTGGCTGACTGTGGTGGATCCAAGGCATAATTTCTGCAACTTTAACAGCAGTGAGGGCAGACAAGATTATAGCATGGGTTCCATCCCATGTGGGTCCCAAAGTGGTTGGGTTCAATTTTTTTATCCAAAATCCCCAATTTTGTAGGGCTGTGTTGGTTCTGCCAGACTTATGGGCATCCTCTCTTATACCTAGCTGTGGATATTTTGCAAGGCTATCCCTAAAGCTTGCATCTGTTACCTTAGAAACAATTACTCTAGTTTACAGAGGTGACCCTTAATTTGACCTATGATAGGGGTTGCCAGTCGAATAGAATTTCATAAGGGGAACATTCAGTTTGTTTGGTGGGAGTACACCAGAATTGGAGGAGGACCATGGACAGGACTTAATCCCATCTCAAGTGGGTTTCTTGGCAGTATTTTTTTTTTTTTTTGTACTGGGGATCAAACTCACAACCTCGCACCTGCCAGACAGGCGCTTAAGCCACTGAGCCAAACTCCTGGCCCTATTTTTTGAGACAGGGTCTCACTATGCAATTCAGGCTGGCCTTGAACTCACTTTGTAGCCCAAGCTGTTGGCAGTATTTTTTTAGCAGTTGTTTTAGTGTGCAGTTCATATGTTCCATCTTTCCTGAGCTCTGGGGCCAATAGGTCATGTGTAGTTTTTATTTTATTTTTAACATCTATGTGAGCTCCTGGACTATCTCAGTCATGAATGCCAGCCCACTGTCTGACCCCAAGGTCAGGGTAGTCCAAATCTTGGGATGATGTTTCTTAACAGCATCTATGCCACCTCTCATGCCTTTTTTGTTCAGGTGGGGAAGCCCACAACTCATCCGGAAAAGGTGTATACAAGCACCAACATACAGTGACAGACTCCCACTCAAGGCAGTTCAGTAGCGTCCATAAGCAAGTTTTCACATGGGGTAGCACCCACTTCCTGGATTCCCGAGGGTTGGGTGGGTCCTTTTCTTGGGTTGTAATGGGCACAGGTTAGGTATTGTTCATAAACAGCTTGTATGAGGGCAGTGAGTTGTGGCACATAGAAATGGCAGCCTAAAAACATCTTTTTTTTTTCCTAACAGTATCTTTAGTACTGGTTTTCCCCTGTGAGACCCTTGATGGAACTGTCTTGCTAACCTAGGAGTCATGTTTTCAGGGATGACTAGCATCCCATCAGGGAATTTTTATCATTATCCCTTGATATAATTTCCAGATTCTTGAACAAGCCATGTCTTTTTATTTGGGAAGTAGTCTGAGGCCTCTGGGAGAGGAGGCTTCTGGAGGAGTGGCATGACCAGGGCCCCTCTTTTAGTTGGGGGCTGCCTATCTCACTTCTCTGGTTTTTGTTTTTATTTTATTTTAGTTATTTATTTATTATTTTGTGTGTGTGTGTGTGTGTGTGTGTCACTGGGGACTGAACTCACAACCTTGTGCCTGCCAGGCAGGCGCTTAAGCCACTGAGCCAAACTCCCAGCCCTAGTTTTTTGAGACAGGGTCGCACTATGTAGCTCAGGCCAGCCTTGTGCTCACAGTGTAGCCCAAGCCGGCCTCGAACTCACAATGCTCCTCCTACCTCAGCCTCCCACATGCTGGGATTAAAGTCATGCGCCACCACGCCTGGCTCTGTCTGGTTTTGGGTTTTACTCTGGCTTCTGACATTCTAGTCTGTTGGTGTTCCCTGAAGCTATAAAAGTTTCTTTTCGTATCTTACTTTTTTCCCCCTGCAGTCACAAGTCCTCTTTCCCCGTATGTAGCCCCATGTCTATGTAATGTTGTAATGGCACGTTTGGAATCAGCATAGATGTTAGCTTTCTTTGTCCTTGGCTAGCAAAAAGGCCTTGTCAAAACTATTAGCTCTGTCTTCTGGGCTGAAGTTCCAGTGGGCAGAGGCTGGGACTTTACCATGGAATCTGATGTCACTACAGTGTATCCTGCTTTTGGACGCCTTCGACCATGAAATTATTTTCATCTGTGAAATATTTACTATCCGGGCCTCTAAGAAGCCAATCTGTGAGATCTCTCTGGCTCAAGAATACTTCATCCGTGATTTCCACACGGTCATGAAGGGGAGCTCCCGGTTCAACTGAGAGCAAGGTAGCTGGATTAAAAGTGTTCACTGTTTCTAGATAGAAGCTTCTCCTGTCTAATCATCCTTGGGTTTGACAACAAACGGTGCCCCTTTGGTCCATTAAAGCTATAACTGAGTGTGGTACTCGAGTAGCCGATTGTTGTCCCAGAGTTAGCTTGTCTGCCTCCCGTGTCAGCAGGACAGTGACAGCAAGTGCTTTGAAGCATGGAGTCCCCCCTGAGCCCCAAGATCTCATTGTTTTATCAAGTATACCACTGAGCAATGCCAGGATCCCATGACCTGGGGGAAGACTCCAATGGCCATTTCCTTTCCTTCCTGGACATACAGGAAGAAAGGCTTGGTCATATCTAGCAGTCCTGAGGCTGGGACCCGAGTCAAGGCTTCTTTGATTTGCTTAAATGTTCTCTCTTGGACAGCTTCCCAGAAGGGTCCTTTTCTCCCTCTTTTGCAGTTTTATATAGGGGTTTAGTGAGAAATTTAAGATCCAGATACAGTGGAGTTATACTGCCCCCAAGAACTCTCTCACTCGGCACTGGGTAGTTGCAATGGGGAGGGCACAGACAGCCTGCTCCCATTCAGTGCCCAGCTGGTGCCCTCCTTGTGTCACTATGAGACCTAAACATCTGATGTTTTGTTGGCAAATTTACAGCTTTTTCTTGGACATCTTATATTCAGCCCTCCAAAGTAAATGAAGGAGGTCTTTAGTTTCCTGATAACAGTCCTCTCAGGTTGGGGCTGCCAAAAGGAGGTCATCTACAGGAGATGGGCCAACTGGTGTGAGGTGCTGATAGAAAGAGGCATTTTGGGGATGGGGATTTAGCTCAGTGGCTTAAGTGCCTGCCTGGCAGGTGCGAAGTTGTGAGTTCGATCCCCAGTACAAAAAAACAAAAAAGGCATTTTAAGTCCGAGCAAGTAAACCAAGCAGCACTTGCTGAAATGAGTCCCATTGGTGTGTATGGATTTGGTAGTATCGAGTGAATGGTTACAGTGGCCTGGTTTACAGCACACAAATCCTGTACTGGCCTATATCCATTAGTTCCTGGTTTATGTACTGGAAACACCAGAGAGTCCCAGGATGACTGATACTTAGTCAAGACACCATATTCTAAGAGCCACTTTTAATGTTGTTGAATGCCTTATATGGCTTCTCGGGGGAAGGGAGTATTGGTGGACTCAGACTAGAACTGCTCCCAGTGTCATTATCACCAGTGTCTGATTCACAGCCAGACCAAGGGGGTCATATTCTTCCCACATTCTGAGAATCTTATGTATCATCCCATGTACCTCATCTGTGCCCAGCTTTGGTAACTCATCTGAATATAATCTCTATTCCTCTGCTTGTGTGATGGTAAGAGTCAGCACCATGATCCTGGTTGGGCCAGCCTTGAAGTCATACTTCCCTGTGGTTCGAGGGTAATTTGGGCCTGTACTTTTCAGAGCAGGTCTCTTCCCAGCAGGGGAACTGGGCGGTTTGAAAGATACAGAGGCTCAAGCTGCCCCTCTAGTCCCTCTGTGACACACCTTTTTGGCCAGAAAATTGGCCTCCCTTCTGGAACCCCAGTGTCTCCTACAGTAGTCACGTTTTTCTTGGATAGCAGCCCAATAGTCGAGTCACTCCTGGGTGCTCAGCTCCATGATCTACCATAAAGTCTGTCCACTGGCCTCCTATTTTTATTGTGACCATGGGCTCCCAGGGGCCTAAGGTGATGGAGCCTGGTATTTGCTAATCCTTATGACTTCCAATTCCTGCCAGTCCGATAATAAGGCTAGCATCTGGTTCCTCTCTGGGGGAGACAGCCTTTTGCAGGTAGCCTCCTAGTTTTGGAATTTTCATCATCTGATATACATGCCCAACTGTTTTTCTCTGTCATCTTTTCAACCAGCCACCCAACATCTAAAGAAGTCCAATCAAACAGTTTAAAACAGTGTTAATGACTGCACATAGACTTATGAAGTGTTATCTATGTAATAACAAAATGCTTACTTTTTAAAGTCAGATTTTATTGCCACATTTTAGATATACATGGTGATCACACCAAGTGCTTATTTAATCAAAGCCAATAGATGGTTGTATTTGGGGTGGTGCAGTTAAAGGCCAAGTCAAACAGAGAGGAGAGCTGGGAAGGACTGACTGACAAAGTTAGAGTCATAAACTGAGCGTGGTGGCACACGCCTTTAATCCCAGCACTCGGGAGACTGAGGTAGGAGGAGTGTTGTGAGTTCGAGGCTGGCTTGGGCTACAACATGAGCAAGGCTGGCCTGAACTACATACTGTAACCCTGTCTCAAAAAAAATAGGGCTAGGAGTTTGGCTTAGTGGCTTAAGTGCCTGCCAGGCAGGCACAAGGTTGTGAGTTCAACTCCTGGTACCACACACACAAAAAAAGAGTCATAGTCCCCCAAGTCCTTTAGAGCAACGAGGAGCTTTTAGGAAGAACAGCCTGGGCTCCACTAAACAAGCAAACACACATACTTCTTTTGACAAATTACCCCACAAACTTTCCTTCAACATATGTGAGCTTTCCAGCTATGTCATTATTTTTGTCTTTATCTTTCTAGCAGGATAAAATTTTCGTCATACAAAATCCTTCCACATCAAAAGTATCTTTCATACTTAGGATATTTCTTTATATATTTTTCTACATCTCAGTATAAATCTTCTGTAACAAAGTTGGCTTCAATTGCTTGGATTTTAAAGTACCTTCTCTATCTCTCTGTCTCTTTTTTTAGCGGGTGGGTCTCAGATTGTTACACTTTAAATTTGACTGGCTGCCGACAGATGTCTAACGACAGATGTCTAAGTAACCTTGAATCAGTGTTCTCATCTTTATTTTGGTTAGCATTATGATTTATTGTGTATGTCAAACAGAATAGCAAATGTGTAGTGTTCTTATCTTAAAACAGCTGAGAGCAAAGAGCAGGTTAACCCTGTAAATGCAGTTAAAAAGAATTTATAATGCACAGGAAGTGTTTTAAGCATATTAATTAAACAATAATTTTTGGTCTTTGGGGAAGATTTTGAACATCGTTTTGGCACCTCTTAATTTTTTTTTTTGAACCAGGGATAAGGTTGATTGCCCTCTGAAATGGAAGCTCACTTTCTGCTTCATCCTTCGAATCTCAGCAGGCACAGCTGGGCCTAATTCTCTTGGCCCTGCTCCCTTGCCCCAGCCCAGCCACTGGACCAGCCAGCTGCTTAGATGGATTTTCTGTCCCAGTCCCCACCAGGGCAGGTTGTTGTCACTGTCTGCCACCACCCATGTGGCTCTTGAGGTTCCTTGGGTGAAGGACCATGAGAGGATGAGAAAATAAAGAAGGGACAAAGCTGGGGCCAGGAGGAGCCCTTACTCTCCTGATGGGAGGAAAGGAACTGGCTCCTCACTGCAGGGGCGTTTATTTATACCTTTTAGCAATTTCATGTCACATGACACCCTGTTGTCCTAGCAACCCACTGTTGAGATTGTCTTGGGGCTGGGTGTTCTCCGGGCTGAAGCAGCTTGCTCACTGGTTTGCCCTGGGCGCTCTTTGTTCTTAGCATGATCCTGCTCCAGCCTTGCACCTGCAGTCAATTTCCAGCTTCAATGGCTCCCAACAGCTGTTACCCCATTTCACAGGGGGGTTTTTTATCTCCCCCAACAGCCTGCCTACAAATCCCAGTGCACTAAAGCTAAACAGCTCTTCTCGTGCTTCCAGCTTCACCTCCTCCACAGACACCCAGTGCACCCTGGGCCTCCCTTCTTTTGGGTTGTTTTCAGCTTGGGTGTAGGTTTTGTCCTGACTCGCTGCAGGCCACTCCTGCCTCTCCTGGGAGCCACTCTTTTTTTTTTTTTTTTTTTTTTTGGCGGCACCGGGGATTGAACTCACAACCCCGCGCCTGCCTGACAGGTGCGTAAGCCGCTGAGCCAAACTCCCGGCCCTGGTTTTTTGAGGCAGGGTCACACTATGTAGCTCAGGCCGGTCTTGCACTCGAGTTGTAGCCCAAGCCGGCCTTGAACTCACAACGCTCCACCTACCTCAGCCTCCCGCGTGCTGGGATTAAAGGCATGCGCCACCACGCCCGGCTCCTGGGAGCCACTCTTGCCATGGCCAACCCCACCTCACCTGTGAGCTGCTTGCATCATGGGCCACCTTCTCCCCTCAATTTGAGTACAGGTTTCATCTGACTCCCTCTGAGTCTGACTCCTCAGTATACCCAGGGGGCAATCAGTCTCCCCTTTCATTCTAAACAAGTCTTCCCCCTGGGGCGCCAAAACCTTACTGTGGCCCTGTAGTGATGCCGGTTCCACAATCATCCTGGATCCCCAAACAGGTTCCGCTGCACTGGCAGGGGAGACGTCACCCAGCCACAGGAGGGCTGTTTCCCTTTCCACGCTGAAGTCTCACCCCATGGGACAGAGGTCTCAGGATTCCTGCAGTTTCGGGGCCTCTTGGGCCTGCAGGCAAAGGAGACAGCAAATCCGTCATCTCTGATCTCTTCACGGTCACCATAAATGTTGCAGAATTCAAGAGATCAGAGAGATCAATGGGGAAACAGGAGGATCTTATTAAGTGTACACTTGACCCAGTGGGGACTTCTGTCCAAAATGGCTGAGTGTTGGACAAAGGACAGGTTCCAGTTTTTATACAATTGGTCCGGGGGGTGGTCTTTGGCGCTGAACTTGGGGGAGGGGCAGGAAGAACACAGACAGTTTGTCAAGCTGTGATAGTTTTGTGTCTTGGTAGCCCAGCTTGGGCATAACAGAATGTTATGGAAACAGGAGGTTATAAATTTTTACATAAAGGGGCAAAAGTTACCACTTTTATCTGTATTAGAACAAAGAACAAAAGCTGCAGGTCAGGGGAAGTTTGGAAAACTTGACTTTTTTCTTTTTAGGTTCTGCCTCAGGGAAAGGAGAAATCAAGGTAAAAGGAATGATCACGAACACTAGACCCATGTAGATTCAGAGCCCACAAGCCAACAGTGGACACTGTGGTGAAGAAGGGAAAGTAGCTATTACTAACCTTCCCCACCAGATGATACAGCCACCAAATGAGAAGGAGGCAGTGGAGAAGAAGGAGAAGGAGAAAAGTGTGTTAATCTCCTTGTGTTCCTTCTCTGGAAGTCAGCAGATGTGGTCTAAAGTTGAAACACATTAGTTTTAAAAGTGACTAAGCTCCTATTGTTATCCTTCCTCTTAATTTTAAGGGCTGTGTTTAGAAAGCTGTATTTCCTGTTGCCAGGATATAGTTTCTGAACTTAAAGTTGCTTGAGTTTTTCCTCCTGTTAGACATCTTTTTTAATTCTTCTCAGTCACAGAGAAGGAACCTAGAGCCATCATACTGAACTACATCCCCAACCCTTTTTATTTTTTGATACAGCATCTCCTCAAACAGCTAACTCACCCAGATGGGGCTCGAAATTTTGATTTTCCTGCCTCAGCCCCCCAGAGTGCTAGGATGATAGTGGTACACTGTCACACCCGGCTGCATATTTTGTTTCTTTAAGAAAATTGTGATCCCATTTTTATTGCTCCCAGCTTGATTAAAGTATGATTCAAAAATAAAACCAGAATCCAGAGCCAGGTGTGGTGACACATGCCTGTAATCCCCACACTTGGGAGGCTGAGGCAGGAGGATCACTAGGATTTCGAGGCCAGCTTGGACTACAAAGTGAGTTCAAGGCCAGCCAGACTGCATAGTGAAACCCTGTCTCAAAAAGACAACAAACAAACAAACGAACAAAAACTCACTACTGTTAACTATAATCTCTGATGTCATTTTTTTTTTGTAATTGTATTGTGGATATTCTCTGTAAAATTATTTGTTTCTTGTGCATACGTGAACATGCACACAAGCGCGTGCACACGCACACACACACACACTTTCATCCTCATGTTTTAATCTGCCAATTTAGGGATTAAAAACATCTAAAAAGATGGTTGCTAAATATCTACTGTGAATTGCCTCCAAGTAGTGGAGTTCAAATCCAATTTATTTTTATTTCTTACTTCTTTTCTGAAAAGTTTTGGTACACTTTTACTTTGATTTATTTATTTATTTATTGAGACAGGTTCTTCCTAAATAGCCCAGGATGGCCTGGAACTCACAGTGATCCTCCTGCCTCAGCCTCCTGAATGCTGGGATTACAGGCATGTGCCATTTTGCATGGCTAAGCCCGAACTATATAGTGAGGCTCGGTCTCGAAACAAAACAAAGCAAAACAAAACAAACAAAACAAAAGTCTACACTGCTCAAAACTTAACTGTAGTAAAAAGAAAATTTACTCATTCACGCACTTTCTCAAAATTTACCTTTGAGGCAAGTGGTGGTACGTGCCTATAACCCCTGCACTCAAGAGACTGCGGCAGGAGGATCGCCACCAGTTCGAGGCTAACCTAGGCTACACAGTGAGTTTAAGGCCAGCGTGAACGGCATAGCGAGACTCTGTCCCCCAACCCCCTCAAAAAGAATTCAAACCGGCCTTTCTTCACCTGCGCCTGGAAGACACCTCGTCAATAAAGACTCAGACATTGGCGGGTCTCTGGAAGCTGGTTGTTGTGGGCAGGTCAGTGGACCGGGTCCAGGTAAGTGGCCTCCAGGTCCAGGTCTTGTTCCGACCCCCGTGGTTGCTTTTTTTTTTTTTTTTTTTTTTTTGTGGCACGGGTGATTGAACTCACAACCTTGCGCCTGTCAGACAGGCACTTAAGTCACTGAGCCAAACTCCCGGCCCTACCGTGCTTGCTTCTGATTCCCTTCTGATTCTGTTTCTCCTTGTCGCTTTCACAGGGCACCTGTGGGCGCCTGACCGCACTTTGCTTTACGTAACTCGCTCACGTTGCTCCCCTCCCCACCCTGGCGTGAGTCCCGGGAGGACCGGAAGTACATTTGTCCTACCCACCAGGGACCCCCCAGTACCTGGGGCGGTCCCGGGCCAGAAGATGGGGACCTGTGAAGGAGACCAAAGTCAGGAGCCTCCAGAGGGTGCACCAGACATCTCAGCTCCTCCTAGGTGTCTCTGCCTTTGCCACGCTGTGACTGGCCAGCTTTGTTTTATTAGCACATGTTTGCAGGGCATAATGATTACACCCACCGCAGGGAGCTGGCACATGCACATAACACATCTTAATTCCTTTTATGTCCACTTCCCCTCCCAGCACTGCCCCTCCATCTCTAGATCCCTTTCCAATTTGCAAAATACCTATCTCCCTGGTTCCTATTACCTGTCCTTTATTTTGATCTTCAAATTATTTATGCTTTGGGTTTTTCATATAAGAGAAACTCAATAATACTTAAATTTGTGTGTCTAATTTATTTTACTTAGCATTGTGGTCTCAAGTGCATTCATTTTCCAACAAATAACTCAAGTTTATCCTTTTTTATGGCAGAATAGTATTCTATTGAATGCAATTATCACATTTTTATTCTTTTTTTAAAATCTTTTGAGACAGGGTCTTACTATGCAATTCAAGCTGGACCTGAACTCACTATATAGCCCAGGCTGGCTTTGAACTGACAGTGATCCTCCTGCCCCAGTGCTGGGATTACAGGCGTGTAGCATCATGCCCAACTCCACTTATCTGTTGATGCATGTATAGCCTCTTCCAAGGTTTAGCTGTGAGAATTGTGCTGCTATAAGCATGGGTATGCATGTGTCACAGTAATAGCATGTCTTTAGCTCTTTCAGGGAGGTAACTGAAAAGGGACTATCTGGGTTAGTGCAATTTCTATTTTTTAACTTTTTGGGGAATGCCCATGCGAGTTTGGTAGTGACTGTAGTACTTTACATTTCTACCAACAAAGAGGAAAGATTTTTTTCCTCCTGCTTCACTATTTGATGTTTTTTTTTTTTTTTTTTTTTTTTTTTTTTTTGCAGCACTGGGGATCGAACTCACAGCCTTGCACCTGCCAGACAGGCACTTAAGCTGCTGAGCCAAACTCCCAGCCCTGGTTTTTTGAAGCAGGGTCGCACTATGCAGCTCAGGCCGGCCTTGCGCTAAGGCCGGCCTCGAACTCACAACGCTCCGCCTACCTCAGCCTCCTGAGTGCTGGGATTAAAGGCGTGCGCCACCATGCCCGGCTTCTGTTTGATGTTTTGATAATAGCCATTTTTTCTGAAATTAGATCACTGTTGTTTTAATGTACATTTTTCTAGTAGCCAGAAATGCTGAATATTTCTTCTCTTTGTTTTCTTTTTCTCTTTTTTTTTTTTTTTTTTTTTTTTTTTTTTTTTTTTTTTTTTTTTTTTTTTTTTTGTACTGAGGATCAAACTCACAACTTTGTGCTTGCCAGGCAGGTGCATATTTCTTCTTCCTTTTTTTCAATTCTTTTTTGAGACAGGATCTCACTGTGTAGTTCAGGCTGCTGCTGAATGTACTATGTAGCCCAGGCTTATCTTGAATTTGCAGAGATCCTCCTGCCTCAGCCTCCCAAGTGCTGGGGTTTACAAGTGTGTGCCACCATCCCAGTTGAACATTTTTCATGTATTTATTGGTCACTATTTCTTCTTTTGAAAGGTGTCTATTTATTTCATTTGCTTATTTTTTTTATTGGGTCTTTTACTTTGGGGGGGTGTAATTTTTTGGGGTTCTTTATGTATCCTAGATGTTCATCCTTTGTGTGAGGAGTAGCGGGCAAGATGCTTTCTCATTACGTAGGCTGTCTCTTCACTGCGTTGGTTGTACTCTTTGCTGTACAGAAGCTTTTTAATGTGATATGGTGCTGTTTGTTCATTCTGGACTTTATTTCCTGAGCAGCTGGGATTCTGTTGAGGAAGTCCTCACCTACGCCTCTGTCGAGAAGAGTTTTACATATTTTATCTTTCAGCACATTAAGGGTTTCTGTTTTCTAGTACGTGGCTGGCGAGAGGGAAGGCTCTAGATTCAATCTGCTGCCTGAGGAGAGGCGGCCCTCCCAGCAGCAGTTGCTGGAAGCTGTCTTTCCTCCAGCATTGCTTCAGGCACCCTGGTCAAAACTGAGGAGTGGGGGGTGGGGAGGTTGTGGGGCGGGGAAGGGGAGAGGCAGGGTGGGGCCGGGCCTGGATGGGGAGAGGCCTGGGTGGGGCGAGGGGCTACTTAGGCTCTCTCCCTGCGCTCCACCATTGTACCTTGGTTCTCTGTCACCACAGCCCCTGGGCCACCCACCCAGGACATATGTGAGCCTGGAGAGTCCGAGCGGCCAGTGCTGCCAGCGCCATGGATGCGGTGAGGGAAGAACAAATCACAAACCTGCTGCTGTTTGGCTTCCTCGAAAGCTGCACCGACCCTAATTTCAGTCAAGAACTGCAGGCCCTGGGCCGGGAACTGCTGGTGCGAGGTTCCCAGGAGGGCGATGGTCAGGAGGAGCTGGAGACAGATGGGGCCGCCCAGTCCTGCATGGAGAGCTCTGAGAGGGAAGAAACCCTTCTGCATATGGGCATGACACTCGCCCTTCGTGGGAGGCACATGGAGAGCAAGATCGACCCCAGCCTGGTGAGCCAGCTGGCCGAGCAGATCTTGGACCCGAGTCTGTCGGAGGACGACAGGTCGTACCGCATGGCGGCCACGCTGCAGGAGGCGCTGCGGGCCTTCCCCGAAGACACGCACAGCGATCAGACCATGCTGACACTGACCATGCTGATGGCCAAGAAGGTGGCTCGCCACAGGACGGGCCTGCTGCCCAGCATCTTCAACACAGTAGGAAAATTTATTCTCAGGAACTTCTTCTCCTGTGTGAAGGACTTAGTCGACAGTGAGACGGCCTGAGTGGATGGCCTTGCAGAAGCTCGCCTGGCCAAGACTTCGCTTGCTGACAGCACAAGCTCTGCACAGGAGAAGCCACCATGGCTGTGTGCACCTGTGGTTTACAGCAGACAGGGCCCAGACAGCAGCCTTTCCTCATTCCCTTCCTGACCCTGGTTTACGCTGGCTACTCTTTGAGAAAAGTCTCCACTGATGTACTTGGATAAAGAAATGACAACGTGCAGATTTTTGAATAGTTTTCCTGTCATTTTCTACCTCTGCACCTTGTGCCTCTTTCTTATTTCAGCTCACTCCATCCTTGGCACGTCGATGTGAAGCTTTGTCAACTTGATTTCCCTTTATCTGAGTCAGGATCATAGGCAGTTGAAAGTGTGAAGCTGACACAAAGGCCCAGGTCGACTGCTGTTTCCAACACTGACACTTGGATGGACCTTTGTGCTTTCCCAGAAATAATGGCTTTGGAAAAGGACTGGAAGAAAAAAAAAAGAAGAAAAAGACTGGAAGCAGGTAATGGCTGGCAGCTCCCCCGGAAGTCCAGTCACCACATTCCATCTTCAGGTGTCCACCTGCAGCTACTCCGTGCCCGGGAGCCTCATTGAAAGAGAACGAGCTTCCAGATTCCAGAATGAAAACGCTCTTACTCTTAAAATCCAGCCACTAAAGCCATCCCTTTCCTGGGGACACAATACAAAGACAGATCCAACTCACTTGGGAAAGGCCACTGTCACCAAAGTCAAAGCTTTGGTGTAGAAACGGCATGGCATTGGTCTTGGCTTCTGCCTGGAAGTCACTCCTAGGATTTGGTTTGCAAGTATGGGTGCTGGGTCCCTGACATGAGTCACCTGTCCCTGTCAGCCCTTTCGATTGTGAGTAGGATGCTTGGGGGAAGCTCATGAACAACAGAAACCAACTTCTAATAAATAATCTTTTGTTGCCTAGAAACGAAGAAGGATTGGGTGGCTGACTGGGTCTCGGTTGTTTCTGTGTCTTCTATCCTGTTCCTTTGATCCACAGGTCTGGTTTTGACCAGGACCATGCTGTTTTTATCACTGTAGTTTCACAATATAATTTGCATGCAACTAGGTTTGTTTGGCCTCTGCTTTGCCCTTGTTGCCGAGATTGATTTTTGTTTTTCTGGGTCTCTTCTGTTTGTATATGAATTTTAAGACTGTTTTCTTGATTTTTTTTTTTTTTTTTGTGGTGCTGGGGGTCAAACCCAGGGCGTTGTGCATATGAGGCAAGAATTCTACCACTGGGCCACGTCCCCAGCCCTGTTTTCTTGATTTCCTCATCACAGCCATTCTTCTGGACTAAGACAGAATCTCAACATTGTTTTAACTTGCATATCTCTAATGCCAAAGATGCTGAACATTTTCCATGTATTTATTGGCCATTTGTACTTTTCTTGAGAAGTCTGTATTCATTTCACTTGGCCATTGGATATTTTATTTGGGAGTCCTCAGTTTTTTTTTTTTTTTTTTTTTTTTTTTTTTTTTTTTTTTTTTTTTTTTTTTTTTTTTTTTTTTTTTTTTTTTTTTTTTTTTTTTTTTTTTTTTTTTTTTTTTTTTTTTTTTTTTTTTTTTTTTTTTTTTTTTTTTTTTTTTTTTTTTTGCCATTCAGAAGCTTTTTATTTGGATGTAATCCCTTTTGCTGCTCCGTGGTGCTGTTACTTGTGCAACTTGGGTTCTGTTCACAAAGTCAAAATCAAAAGAATTGAAGCTAGAGCCTGGAGCAGACCCCCGGGCTGAGCTGGGGCCTGTGGGACAGAGCCAGAAGCTCGGACAGCCTCTGCAGATAGTTTCACCTACGCAGTGAGGCCAGCGTCTCCTCACAAAGGCCCAGGCCTGCGCATTCTTGTCCCCTGGCTTCCAGCCTCGCTGGAGTTGTGAACCCCGTGACATTCCCTCACCTCTACCCTCCTGCCGCTACCCCAGCTCAGGGTGACTCCTTATTTGCCTGAAATTTGGAAAATTTCTTTTAGCAGCCTATGTGGTATCAGCACCTCGCACATTTGACTCTGGGGCATCTGGGCCGGAGGAGCAGCTACCATTTATTGCACACCAGCAACCCAGCCTGGCCAGCTGTCCATTCATCACGTCTGTTCTGGCAGCAACACGAGACAGGTAGCAGCTGTGACATTTACCCAGCTCTTTAGATTTCATCTGATTTTCCTAAGCGCTGACTCACTTATCCCATGGAAACCCAGGGAAAAGGTCAAAGCTCTATTTTATGGATAGGAAAACTGGGGCCAAGAGACATTAAACTGACTATACAAGCCAGGCATGGTGGCTCAAACTGGTAATCCCAGTACTCAGGCAGCTGAGGCAGGAGGACCAAGGTGAGTTCCAGATCAACCTGAACTACATAGTGAGACCCTGTGCCCAGAAGTGAGCTGAGCAGGCTCCACCCTTTTCCTCTCTGAATCTTGACAGGGCCGCCACTTTTTACCCAGTCACTTAGCCACTCACTTGGGGAGTGACTTGCACATCTAGGGCTTCTGCCCTGAACTGTCATCATCTCTGAGGAGTCTCCCTGCTCCTGCGTTTCCGCCCCACATCCGGACTGCACAGGCTTCCGTGTGGAGTCCAAATTCCTCGCCCCAGCTGCTGTTTACAGCTCTCCACACCTTCCTCTGACCTTCCCAGGTGTCCGCCGGGGACAGGCACGCCATGCCCCCCGTGCCCCTCACTCCTGGTCCTCCTATTCTTTGCATCCATTCCTGCTCAGCTGTCCCTGTTCAGGGTCACTTCCTCTCCGTTTCTTCTCATCAAAGCCTGCCTGTCTTTCCATGCCCGTGATACGCCTTCCCTTCTCCTGTGAGATGAGAATCAAGGATTTCCGCCTTTCTGCCTGGATTACAGGGATCTCCTTGATCAGGCACAAATGTCACACAAGAGGCTGGAACACAGGAACAGCACCGTGACCATGGCAGTTTCTGCATTCTGGGTGATTAGCAGTTGTTTTCTTGCTACTTTTTAAACATATCTTCCTATTTTCTTGGCTGAGCACAAATCACACTATAATGACATGAAGAACATAAACTTTATTATGTTTTCTGAAGTGTAGATGTGAGCCAGGGAGCGGCCGAAGGGCAGGACGCTGTTCAGGAAGGTGGCTGCGGGGCCGGTCTGGGTACGGAAAGAGTGACCTCAAAGTTCTCCTTGAGAGGACAGAGAGGTGCTGCTCCTTGGTCACTCACCATGGTTCATCCAGACCAGAAGCGAAATCCGGCTTTGCCCATCACCCCTTGAGGGGAGGAAAATCAGTGAATCCTCTGAGTGCCCACGTTCACTCACTGTGTTGGCCAAAGGAAACTCTAGGTTCTGCGAGCCTCATGCAGCCCACAGCTGTAAAACCCACAGACCTGTGTGCTGGGGACTATTGTGTGCTCCTGAAGTAAACAGTCCAGGCAAAGTCCCCACCCTCTAGGACTTTTATATTCCTGAGGGAGAGGCAAATAATAAACAACCAGGAGCTATGCGCTATTTCCTTTTAGTGACAATCATGCGTATTCACAGGGCAGTGCGTGCTAAACCCTGGGAGCATAAGATTAATTTTGTCATCAAGGCAGAGAAACATGGGTCTGCCAGACCCATGCTTATTCTTTAGAATATTTCCATTGATGAATTATTAATTGTATCAGTTTTATCATATCAAACAATGAGTACTTAACAGGAAAATAAAACACAAAAATAAAATATTGAGTTTTTAATATTTATTGTTTACAAAAAAAGCATCAAAATTTTCAATGGAGTGATTTTTGGCCTATGAAGAATAAAAAAGAACACCAGAAATAAATTCCTATATGAACAACAATGAAAATAACAATAACCCTCTACCAAAAACAAAAATCGAACTCACAACCTTGTACCTGCCAGGCAGGTGCTTACACCACTGAGCTAAATCCCTGGCCCTATTTTTTGCTTTTTGAAACTGGGTCTCACTATGCAGTTCAGGTTGGCCTTGAACGCACTTTGTAGCCCAGGCTGGTCTTGAACTCACAGTGATCCTCCTGCCTCAGCCTCCTGAGTGCTGGGATTAAAGGCGTGTACCACCACGCCCAGCGAGAAAACCTTTACTTCAATTATCACACCGGGGCAGTCTGCACACAGGACAACTGCATGTTCCATACACAAGTATCGCTTACACTGATAGCACATATGCTTTGTTTTCCTGTAGGGCACAGTTCACAGTTGACATCTTTTTTGTTTTCCTGTCGCTGTAGTAGGTCTTCATGATGCTGTGTCTGCCTTTTCACCTGTCAGCTCACCAGTGCGCGCCACAATCCTTTTTTTTTTTTCTCATAGTTCCCTAGGCAGAGACATTTTGGTTTCGCTGTGCTGTAAATGATCTCTTATGAGTGCCAGGCCTAATCCTTTAAGAAACATTCTCTGTGATACTTTGCACTTGTTATTTCCTTTGTGAACTATCAAACTATGCCACACATGTTTAGGATCAGATAAAACACAATTATCGGCCAACCCTTCGTGATCAAGGGACATCATAGTTGTTGCATAACTCATTGACAGCATCTACTCCACGTTCCCTTTTGTTTTTCAAGTTTCCATCTGGGGCTTCTGTTTTGTCGAGGTTTCCCTATCAGTATTTCCATCGTGGATAAATGTTGACCTCAGCAGTACCAGTTTGTTTTTCTTTGCCATATATGAGGCCAATGTTGTATCTTTCTGAAATCCAAAGATCAACCTGTACAATTCTCTGTTTTGAAATTGTAACTTTTCATTTGGAATTTTTGCTTGTTCCTGCATACAGTTCCTGCCCGGGTCAACTTGTGCTTTGTTAGCAAATGTAACATCAATTGGAAACCAGTAAACCAATTGTTGAATGTCAGGTTCTCGTTAGTTTAGGAGGTGGGAGGCCTAATCCTTTAAGAAACATGCATCTGTTCATGCATTTGGTTTATTACTGTATGAGTAAGGACCTGATGGCTGACTTTCAGGATAAATGTTTACACTAGGCTGGGAGTTTGGCTCAGTGGCTTAAGCACCTGTCTGGCAGATGTGAGGCTGTGAGTTCCATCCCCAGTGCCACAAAAAAAAAAAAAAAAAAAAAAAAAAAAAAAAAAAAAAAAAACAACAAAAAAAAAAAAACAGTCTACACTGAATGTATAATGTTTTCACATCTACAAGAGCATACATTTTTATGCCATATTTTGACCCATGATTTACCATAAGTCTTCTACATTCCTGAGATCACCATAAGAAATCTGTGCTAAGTACAGCAAACCTATGAATACTTTCATTTCAGCTACTGAGATGTCATAATAAACACTTTTTAAATATGGCTGCTGGTGTATACAGCCTTTGTGTATTTCACAAAATCTTTTGTCTGTTCCAATTTCCAACACTGAATGGCAGTGCTGGCTTTCTATACATTTCACTCCTGTCAAGACCTTTACTGTATTTTCAAACCTAGTTCCGACACTGGATCATTCCATTTGGTTGCATGGCCATTTCACAACATTTTGACTAGTCAAATATGTGCTCACATTGCTGTTTTCTTTGTCGTCTGAATAAGGAAGTCTGCATTCCCTGAGTCTATCAGTCAATTCTTGCTCTATTTCACTGTCACAGGAACTTTGGCTCACATGGCCAACATCAAAGTCATCATAATCATCATCATCACCATCATCATCATCATATACTCATACCACTCTTCTGTATGAAAGCATGCATTCTACCATAATGGATCATCTTCATCATCCATGGATGAGTAATTTGATGATTTGCTTTTTTTTTTTTTTTTGTACCAGGGATTGAACTCAAGACCTTGTGATTACCAAGAAAGTGCTTGAACCATTGAGCTTAATCCCCTGTTCAGTGATTCACTTTTGATCTTGAAAACTTGCAAATCATCAAATTACTCATCCATGGATGATGAAGATGATCCATTATGGTAGAATGCATGCTTTCATACGGAAGAGTGGTATGAGTATATGATGATGATGATGGTGATGATGATGATTATGATGACTTTGATGTTGGCCATGTGAGCCAAAGTTCCTGTGACAGTGAAATAGAGCAAGAATTGACTGATACAAACATGCACTAGTGTACTAAATTTGGTTACTTCTACCAGGAAAATCAGAAGAAAACTTTCTGTTTTAATAAATCCTGGAGTGGTGTGGGTCTACTAGATCCTGTGATACTTGAGTGAACATATGCAAAACCAGCTGGCAGGAACATAAATGTGCATGCAAATCTCATTTTGCCACTTTTTCCCATTTTCCCACTTTTACACGCATGCACACTCCTTGTCATTCATCATGCCAAGTGAGTAAACATATAGATTTCTTCCTGTATCCCTCAGGGAAAGGTACAGAGATGTATACTGTTACGGATTAAAAACCGGTGGTCAGCTTAACATCAGCTGAATTATATCGGCATCTGAGGAAAGTTGCCAGCATAAACAGAGACATGGGAGAAGAGCAGGGCGTTGTGGGTTTTCCTAAGTGTTGCTGTTTCAAGCCCTTGGTTCTCCTGGAGGAGCTTGTCATGCTGGCTTCCCCAATATGAATTCAGCCATTATCATTGTAGGAGCTCGGGACCTTGTTGCTGATGGTGGCTGTGGTTCACTTTGGGGGAGTTCTGCTCCCTACATTGAGCATCACTTCCTGCCTCCGAAGGGGAATATGAGTGATGGAGAAGCTTGTCACGCTGGGCTTCCTGACCTGTGCTTGACTGTTCTCATCGTCAGAGGAGCTCAGGACCTCACTGCCATTGAGAATAGCTGTGGCACTTTTCAGGGGAACCCTGGTCCTTATTTTGAGCATGACTTCTCAACTCCAGGGTAGAACCCTCAGCCTACTGACACAGCTCTTTCACCCTGCTGGCATAGACTCTCCAGCTTCCAACGATGACCTTTTCCCTTCCCAGGGCAGATCAGTAAAACAGACTGGCACGAGTCCTTATTGTGGCTCTTAGACCTCTAGTTGGATTCATGGGAGGCATTGTCATGGGCTCTGGGTCTTCAGCTGGACTCATGCAGGGCATTGCTTTGGGATCCAGGCCGTTGGTTGAATATTCTGGGTCTTTAGTGTTGTGGACAGATTTTCCTGCATTTTCTTGTGTTTAACTCTGGGTGACCATCATGAAACAGTATTATAAGTTCTGTGTCCTCTATGCAGTTGTGCTCCTTGCAACCCCTGACTACAACATACACCCAGCTACTATTATTCTAAAGTACAAATTTAGCCAGGAGTGGTGGTGCACGCCTTTAATCCCAGCACTTGGGAGGCTGAGGTAGGAGGAGCGTTGTGAGTTCGAGGCTGGCTTAGGCTACAATGTGAGCGCAAGGCTGGCCTGAGCTACATAGTGCGACCCTGCCTTAAAAAAACTAGGGCCAGGAGTTTGACTCAATGGCTTAAGTGCCTGTCTGGCAGGTGTGAAGTTGTGAGTTCAATCCCTGGTGCTGTAAAAAAAAAAAAAAAAGTTCAAATTTACAGCGGAAAAGTAAGAGATATGTCTGTTGGACCCAGGCTTATGCCCCTGGGGGTTGTGTGCAATGTTTTGGGGTCCAATTAGGGTAATTAGCATACCCCTCCCCCAGCACATTTATCATTTCTTGTGTTGGAAATGTTCAAAATCCTTTCTTGTAGTTATTTTGCAATATATAATAAATTATTTTTAACTATAGACACCCAGCTGTGCTATAGAAACTGAATTTATTTCTCCTATTTAACTATTTTTGTACTCAATACATTTTATTTTATTTTATTGTTTGTTTGTTTATATGTTTTTGTGGTACTTGAGATTGAACCCCAGACCTTTACACTGAGCTACAACCCCAGCCTTTTTATTGTTTTTTATTTTGAGACAGAGTCTCACGAAGTTGCTAAATTGTGCAGGCTGAGCTCCAGTTTGTGATACTCGTGCCTCAGCCTCCCAGAGTGCACCACCATGCCCAGCTATTTCATTTTTATGTGTGTATACACACACGCATGCACCATGCACACACACGATGTGCCAGATGGTGATTAAGTGCGGTTTAAAAATGCACAGAGGAGGAATGCATCGCTGGCAGGAAGCAGGCTTATTGTCTTTAGTGTGTGGTCCATGGAGACCTCCCGGGGCGGGGGAGAGGGCATCTAAGCAGGCACTGGAAGGAAAACAGGAGCACCGGCTCCATGGATGCCAGCAGAAAGCTCAGGGCCAGGAGAACAGCTGTGCAAAGACCCTGAGCAGGCATAGGCTCGCAGTGTATGCGGAGTGACAGGGCCAGGGTGGCCGGAGTCACGTGAGGGACAGCAGGAGGAGATGCAGCCCTGGAGGTGGCGGTGACTGATCACACAAGACCTGGCGCGCTGTGCTGCAGACTTGTGTGGCTGGGAAAGGTGCTGCAGGGTAACAGTGGGTGTTGAGTGAAGAAACATTTCAAGAGTCCGGGTCTGGACTTGGTCTGAGTGCTGGAGAGGCGAAACGGTCATTTACGAAGGTGGGCAAGGCTGCCGATGGAGCAGTTCAGGGGGGAGTTAAGGCTTGATTTTGGATGTTACCTTGGCTGTCTGTTAGACACCCAGATCCAGACACTGAGGAGTCAGCCTAGACCTCAGCAGACAGGTGAGGGAGATATAAATTTAGGAGCACACACATAAAGATGAATTTAGTTTGTTGAGACAGGGTCTTGCTATGTAGTTTGAACTGGCCTTGAACTCAATAAGTAGCCTGGGTTGGTCTTGAGCTCCTGGCAGTTCTCCACCTCAGCCTCTCAGGTGCTGGGATTACAGGGGCGCACCACCACATCTAGCTCTTTTTTTTTTTTTTTTTTTGAGATAGACTCTCTCTGTAGTTCAGGCTGGCCTTGAACTGACAGTGATCCTTCTGCCTCAGCCTCCCAAGTGCTGGGGTTACAGGCGTGTGTCACCATGCCTACCCTCTGCAATGTTTTGAGCCTTGGAAGATAAAGAGAAAATGGAAAAATACGGAGAAAGACAGGCCAGTAATGGAGAAGGAAACCAAGAAAGAATGAGCCCCAGAGGCTGAAGGAAAGCTGCGTTCACTCCCTGTGCTGCTGTATTCCTGAGGGCCTGAACCAGGGCAGGGGACACAGTTCTCTTAGCACTCTGTCAACAGTTGCTCTGAGGAATGGTAGGATAAAGGCTGCCATTTTTAATGATCAGTAGTTGAAAAAAAAGAATTCCTTTCCTAGAGGTCGGTTTCCCCTGACCTCGAACAGCTCCTTAGGTTGTAAATCAAGAAGCAGCAAAGCAGTGAGGGTTTGGGGAAGTGGAGGCCGGAGCTTGGCAGGGGACCATGGGTGGATTCCTGATGTGCCACTAGGGCCTGAGATCTAGTAGTATAACTTGGTCTTTGGGGAGCCTGTGAGCACCAGAGCAGATCCCGGCCCATCAGGGAGGTGACCCTTGGGCAGAAAGGGTTAGCAGGAAGGGGCCCAGGGTGGAGCAGATAGGTTCCGGGAGTTCACTGACTTTCAGAGAACCCAACCCAAGTGGGGCTCCCAAGCAAGACCTGGCACACCTCAGACACACCATTTCTTCATCCTTCCCTGTGCCCGGGGAATCTCCTGTCTGAGCCCAATGCCCCTGGCTTCCATCTGCTCTTTACCCTTGGTAGCATGGCCCCAGAGTCCCTCACTCTTCCATGGCCTCACCCCTGCCCTAGGACAGAGCCTTCAATCCCAAAACAGCCCTGGCAGCTACTCCTGGCTGTCTGAAATAAGAAAGAAGTCTTCCTCTTCTTCCTGCAGCCTCACTAATTAGGCACAGCTCGTTCCCTCTGAAGTTTCTGTCCCTTACTACTCGTTTCCTGAGCACTGATTTTACAGAAAGACCTGCTTTCCTGACGCTAGCAGTCACATCAAAGACAGAATGAAAGGGCAGACAAGGCTCACCCCGAGACAGCCCATGGATCACGGAGGTGGAGGTGAGGAGGGACCGGAAGAAAGAGGACTTCACAGATGAAGCCACCCCCGCAGCTGGGGAATGACAGACCCACTTGCATTTCTGGGAGGGAGAGTCTCTTTCCCCCGCCTGATTATTTGCAATGCTCTGTTGAGTTAATGGGCACAGAAAGGACTGTTTGGCCACAGCACAATTTCCCCCACCCCGGGGAACTGGCCCTTGACCTTGGCCTTCTGAGCAGGGCCCTTAATTACACCCACGGTGCAGGAAGGAGCTGACAGGGCTCTGGGACTATGGGCACAGACATTAACAGTCAGGGACCTGGGTCAAGGGGAGTCTCAGGCCCAGAGGTGCCCTGGCAGAATCCACACCTTACCTCTCAGTATCACTCAATCTGGTCAGTGCTGTTGACAACTCGAGCCCAGCTCAGATTGCAGCTCATGGTGGGTCATAGAGGTGACAGAATAGTCCTTGGCCCTATCCTTGAGATGTCCACAGAGATGAGACCAAGGAGTGGAGTGATGGTGTGGGGATACGGAGGTGCCCTAATGTGTGACTTGGGTCACAATAGCTTGACCCTATAACTTTCCTAAGAAATGAGGTCAGTGGGATGTGGTGATGAACACCTATGATCTCAGCACTTGGGAGGCTGAGGCAGGAGGCTCACCATGAGAGACCAGCCCATACTACCTATTTGAGCTCAAGACCAGCCTAAGCTACATAGCAAGTCCCTCTCTAAAAAAGAAAGAATGAAAGAAAGAAAGAAAGAGAGAAAGAAAGAAAGAAAAAAGGGAAAAGGAAAAAAATGAATAAATAAGACCAAGTCCATCTATCCTCTTTGCTTGTGCTGCAGGCACCCAATGGAATGACAGGCAGAGGAACAAGAAGGGGAAAAACAGGGGCTGGGGATTAAGCTCAATGGCATAAGTGCCTGCCTGGCAGGCGTGAGGTTGTGAGTTCGATCCCCAGTACAAAAAAAAAAAAAAAAAAGGGAAAAGGAAAAACAGCTAGAAAGTGGCCCATGGTGGCTACAGTTTTTCTCTAGTCCCTTCATATCCACTTATTCTCAAGGAGTTCTCAGAGCAGAGAACGTGTCCTCACCCCAAGGATGAAAGTGGTGCAGGATGTGACCTGCTAGGTGAGCCCAGCAGGGACCCAGTCTGCCTCCTGCAGGACACACAGCAGCCTGGTGACTGCCAGCCTCTGGGGAGAAAGGAACAGCTGAGCGACAGGTGTAGGGAGAGGCCTGGGTCTTGTCTGCATTGGACTCCTTGGTGCCTTTTGAGTGGGTTACCATGTGACTGCAACATCTGATGACAAACAACAGAAGTTATTCGTGTGCTTGAGAGATTGGTTCAAGGTGGGAGCAGAGCCAGGAGTTGCGCTTCCCTCTTTAGATGCCTTCTCCCTGCTCCAGGGGGTCACGCGAGGACAAGAAAGCGGAAGAAAGGGCTTGGAACACCCTGCAGCCTGGGCCTGGGGATGAGGTGCTGGTCTCTGTCTTTCCAGTGAGCCTTGAGCTCCGCTGCAGGTCCCACAGCCCGAGCCAGAGAAGAGTGGGTACAGTTGGCATAGGCTCTGCCCTCCAGTAAAGGGCACTGTGTGCTCATTTGCTTGTGGGACTGGGCAGCCTGAGCTTGCCAGTCTCAGTCTTTGCAGCGACTGCCAGAGCTGCTGAGAGGGAGGGCAAGGTGGTCAGAAGGGTGTGTGTATGGGCTGAGCATGCTGGGGCACACCTATAATTCCAGCACCTGGGAGCTGAAGCAGGAGGATTCCTGTGAGTTTGAAGCCAGCTAGGGCTATATAGTGAATTCAAAGCCAGCCTGAACTACATACAGAGACCTTGTCTCCAAGAAAAAAAAAAAAAAGCAAGGAAAGAAAGAGAGAGACAGAGAAAGAGAAAGGTGGGTGT